>JAGDYQ010000071.1:3044707-3189185 GCA_021962125.1 Bulinus truncatus | reverse complement strand
TGTGGTTGTTCCAACTTGTGAATTGTCCAACAAAAGCTGATTTTTATTTCTGCATTGTTTCAACGGGTCATGTGAATGTGTCTTGCCTGGTGTCAGTGCCACGGTTTTTTTGAGTAGGTGTAGTTTGTCAAGGTACTCGTGAAGTTTGTCAGGGTACTCGTGAAGTTTGTCAGGGTACTCGTGAAGTTTGTCAAGGTACTCGTGAAGTTTGTCAAGGTGCTTGTGAAGTTTGTCAGGGTGCTCGTGAAGTTTGTCAAGGTACTCGTGAAGTTTGTCAGGGTACTCGTGAAGCTTGTCAGGGTACTCGTGAAGCTTGTCAGGGTACTCGTGAAGCTTGTCAGGGTACTCGTGAAGTTTGTCAGGGTACTCGTGAAGTTTGTCAGGGTACTCGTGAAGTTTGTCAAGGTACTCGTGAAGTTTGTCAGGGTACTCTTTCTATCTTGTAATTTTTGGAATGTAATCTTAATTATGCTTGTAAAAATAACAACAACCTTGCTGTGAGTATTTTCACTATTGTATTGCACCATCCTGAATACATTAAACCCAATGTACACCCTAGATATGTAGTTAGAAAATAAAAAAAAAGATGTTTCCAGACACATTCAAACTTTTTTTATACACTCGTACTTTTATTATCCAAGTTACATAGAATTAAGTGGGATGGATGGCCGAGTGGTGTAATACTCGATTGTCGAGATTGTCGACCGGAGAGCGTGGGCTCGATCCTCGGTGAGGCCCATGGAATTTTTCCAGGTGTAATTTGGTGCAAAGTCGTTCACAAGTCCACCCAGCATTAAATGGGTACCTGATTTAAATCAGGGAAGTAAAGGCGGCTGGGCGTTGTGCTAACCACACAACCCCTTCATATGCCGAGGTTATAGAAACAGATGAATTCTACACTTTATCTGCCCCGATGGCACAATAGTGCTAAGGGAACTTTTTACATAGAATTATCAATCACCAATATCAACATTGTTGTCCGGTAAGACGGCTCTAACGATAACATGGAATATTTCCCTGTCAACTGCTCGGTAGCGGCAGACTTTGGTCTAGTTTATTTGTGTATACATATGTTTGTATGAGTGCTGAGCCCTGAACCATTATGGCGTGATACTATGATAGATAGCCCTACATAGAATACATCTAAATTTAATCAGTTTTTTTTTCAAATTAAGTTTAAACATATACAGTCCCACAACATTACCAAAACAAATAAAAAAAATAGGCAAGTTGCGGAAATCAAACCAGATTCTTTCTTGTTTAGTGCTTAAAGGTGCCTGTGTAAAGTACTCAAAGACACATACAAGATAACAACCAGATTCTTTCTTGTTTAGTGCTTAAAGGTGCCTGTGTAAAGTACTCAAAAACACATACAAGATAACACCCCTGATGTTCAAATTCCACAGCACGGTCGTATTTCAAGGCAGTTTTTATTTTTGCTCGAGTTATGAGGCGTCACGAGGTACATGTAAACCAGGTTGTAAGGATGGATTTATTATAAGGCAAGCTTCTGTGACCATCTTATCTCCGGACAGAAGTGGGCACTGACTAGTACCAGTACAAGACTGTAGACACGGACCTCAGGACATGCTATGACTTGTGTTAGTACACTTGATTTCAGGTTCACTGTTGACAGAAATGCAAATCGCCCATGTGTAGGGACTGAAAGTTTGCTTGAATAAAACCTTTCAACTTGTCAGTTATTATCCTATTCAATAACCCACATTTTTTTTCACCCTTCTCCCTCCATTTTCAGCGTTGGGTAGATTAATTTATTCCAATTCATTTCAGTTTATTTTGTTATGACCTTTGTAACCATGGCTGATCCACATTTATTAAAAGAATTGTCCCCTGTTTACAGGATAGTAACGTATGTCATGTAACATTTATCTCTCCTACCCACATTTCACTCTCTGTCTGAAGGGCTCCCAACAAACCTTTTCAGATGTGGACATGATATCTAGACTAGAATAAATTGTGTGCCCAACAAAATGTCTTGTGACTGCTAAGTAACTTAAAACATAAAATGTCAACTATTATGTCTTACAAATCAAGCACGCCCCACCACAGTAAATCATGTTTTAGCACTTCACTATAAAATTACACTGCATACAATCAGGATAAGTAAGTTGTTGTCAATTGGAATGAAAAAAAATTAGAATCGTGGGTGATTACAATATACTTGGACTAAATAAGTCTTAAATTTAGTTGATAAATAGCAACACACACACACACATGTCATAGGTTGTTTACGTGTATATTATTAGTATGTAAAGTTTATATATATATTTTGAGGTACTTCTATTTCTTGGTAGCTGTAAATATGTCCCAGTCTCCTCGAAGTATATGTTTCAACCAACCTGACTTGAGCGTGTATATATATATATTTAAAGACGAACTACATGTAAAAAGCACTGAGCAAACTTACATATATTTATTTTCATATGAAGGAACTTCTTACTTTCTATTGTACAATAAGATTGATGTGATAAAATATATTCTTACACTAACAAGGTCTCAGTCCGTCCTCTCCATTATCGTCTGCTCTAATAATTACTTAATATTTCCTCACTTCCGCTAAACTAAGTGGCCAGATAATTCAAACCATCTCTGTGCCAAATAAAATTACTCGAGCCTAAACTGATGGTAACAACATCCCCCTTTCCTTTAAAAAACAAATGTTATACATTTAGTTTTTTTTTTTTAGCTGTCGTTTTTCTGTCGTTAACTTAATAAAATTTACTTTTGTCAAAATAAGAAATTGTTGTATCACATCATATCAATAATAATCTATATAAAAAAATGTCAATGTATATACAAAATGTGAAACAAAATGGTTATGATACCTAATATCCATTAATAAAAATATTCTTGTCAATACTATATCTCATATTTCAATTTTTAAATGCATCATATAGCATATCATAATATTGACATAAAAATGTATTCAATTTTCAAAAATATTATTAATTCAGTTTTTAAAAAAAATGTTAAACGATAACAAGTGATTATTCACTTAGGTTGGTACCAAGTACCATAACTTCTTCATAAGTTTTAAGTGCATTTTTAATTATCATTGTTATCTCCCTTTTCTTTTTCATTTTATAGTGATTATTTTCTATCACCTTATGACTTAATTGTCATTTCTTTGTACATATTCACTTAATGAATTTATTTTCAATATTCAACACTTTCATATTTTTCTTCACATCAATATCATTCTTTTCTTTTGTATGAGAGTATTTTATTTTAGTACAATATATTTTTCATGTTGTCTTTTGACAAACTTTTTCTGTTGCAACAATATTTTGTTCAACTTATTATTTACCTTGCTTTATCTAGCAAGTCATTTTTCTCTCATCTCTTATGAAGACCCTTTCTTTTGTCTTCTGTCAATAACACTTTCCTTAGTGATTTGACAATATTCATTTTGTACTCATCAATTATATAGGACATTTTCTTTTATGTCTTTGTAATAATTTTATATAGTGTGAATATATTTTAACTTTGCACTTTTTCATGTCAATTTATCTTGACATATTCAATATCATCATGTACCATTCATTATGTCTTCTGACATAAAAATATTTAAACATTATTTTATAAAATCTTATATTATTACAATCTTCATATCTTTGACTTATTTTGTCAATAATTGTTCAAGTTACATATTTGAGACTAATAAGTCCTCTTGACAATAATCAATGTCATGATCAATAATCCTTTGATTGGATTTAACACAATTTTTTAACCTTTAAAATCATTATAAAAAATTGAACAATTAACTTCAAACAATGAACAAATTCAATAAAATATGCATTAATAATCAGTGCTTAATAAAATCTTTGCATAAACTTCAATAATATTTTCATCAATGTGAATGAAATGAATGAGTAATTAATCATTCTTACAACATATTCTCATGTACATTATATTTGTTTAGTGTATGTGTTTTATTTTAAACACAATCTCTCCTCATTCTCATCTTAATTAAGTATGCATATTTCTATTTTAAATACATTATGCATCAATCATCAATATGAATTCTTCAATATACATGATTTAAAAAAATATAACACTTATAACACTTTGGTTGCCCACCCCTGGTTTAATGTGTGTGTGTGTGTGTTGGTATGTATAAAATGTTTTCAGATGGGGTGACTTTGCTAAAAGTGATGGCTAGGTTATTAATACAGCCAAACAAACATCTTAACATATATATCATTTGTCATTCAAAAATTTAAACAAGGTCACATTAAAATACATGAACCATTCAGTTTTGTTTTTTTTTCAAAATAGGTCTTCCCAAGTGACTATTTTAGGTTTCTTGAAACCAAAAAAAAATAGTTTTTAATTTTTTTTTTAAAAAGTCCTGAAAGTTCACTCTCTTTATTGATGGTCTCTTGAGTGAATACCTGACAACTTAATACCCATGCATATATACATTGAAACTCGCTTTAAACTATTTTTTACATTCAGTCATATACAGTAAACTATACAGTTATATTTATAATTGGTACAGCAATCGCATGTGTCCTATAACTCAACTTTTGGAAATGCTTTTCTTGCATTGCGCCTAACCCTCTCTTTGTGTCACACTAGTGATATCACATGTTCATATTTATATTATGTCGGTGATTTGTAATGTACTATTTATGTAGGACTCAGATCGCAAAGGAGAGAATATATTCTCGAAGTAAAAACATGTAACTAGCTGTTTTACATGGATGTACAATGTATTTTTGTACCTAAAGGAGTAGAGATACGTGTTCATACCAGTTGTGTTCCTAGTTCCTGTAGTTAGGCTTTCAGCCACGGAGTACATTGTCTACATGTATTTTAACTCACTCAACAATCTTTGATGGCTTATTAATAACAAGAGTGTACGCACAGTTGTTTTTACATATTGCTTAATGAATGCAATTGTCTGAAGTCAACATTATCCAAAATTATCCTTGAAATGTTGTCCCTCCAGTGTTCTGTTGAACATCGTCTTGTTGGGTGGCGACCAAAATCTTGTAACACTTGACAGGTTCAGTGGTTTGACAGTGTGACTCGTCAATGTCTACAGCCTACGTGTGTACCTGATATTGACGTGAGTCTTTCTTTCAGACTAGCTCAACATGCCAGGGTAATCCGGATTACACACGGGGTATTACGAATACCTGGATACAGCTGGGATTGGGGTTTCCTCGTACCCCAGAATTGTTTGAAAACAAGAGAAAATTTGCAATAATGTGTACTTTGCGATTAGTGCAAGTGAATCAAGCTACTATGGTTTTTGTTGTGTGTTCAATCAAGCTACTGTGGTGTTTGTTGTTTGTTCTGGTGTTTTCTCTTCTGTATTTCCTTAAACCATGGGTCGGGCAAGTGTTTGACTCATTACCATTACCCTAGGGGGCGGGACATTTTAAGCCTACTTTTGGCCCCCCCCCATATTTTTTTGTTGTTCTTATATTTTATTTATGGATTTTACATCATAATTGCATAAAAGAAAATTTTGGCCCAATCAGGCTTATTATTTTGTTGGCTAGCTCTCCTTTGTTTAGAACTAAGTGCTACAAATACATGTCATGATGATACATGTATAATTAATGTTACAAATTTTGTTTTTATTCAAAATACTAATTCCAATACTTATAGAACTGTCTTTATGAAATGGTCGACCATTAGACTGTGATCCAATGATTCAAATGAGAAACAGGTAGTCAGATAAAACATTAACTCAGATTCCGACACATTTAATAGTTGAAATATTTCCAATTCCCATGAATCATCATATATCTTGTTTGTACACTCCCATATAGATTTTTTATTTTATATAACAACTGGATGTTGTCAGGATTATCTGTTTAGTATTTGTGTTACCCTTTTAGTTTCTTTGTTTGTCCATACCAATACATGAAGACTATCTAATGCACATGTTATTTTTTTTTTTTATTATTTGGTGTTCTTTATAAATTAGGGAATGATGGATTCAGAAATGTTTTAAAAATATACTCAACACATTTTAGTAAAAAAAAATCAGTTGTTTTGTTAACATTGTCCAATTACTAACACCAGAGTTTGATTTGCTTGCCTAAAACAATTTTTTTTCTGACATCACCATTTTTTTTTTGTTGTATTTCAGTTTAGGTTGGGTAGCCCGCAGGCTAAGTAGTCCTGAAAACACTGTGTAAAAATGAGTAGCTTTCTCAGAAGGTTTCTTCAAATTATCACATTACTAATAATTGATGCAGAAAGTTTAATAAAAGTTATACATTTTTTCATAAAACTTGGTTAGGTATTTTTAAGAAATTTCTGAAAATATCACTGGCTAATCTATAGAGCACCAATAGTTTGCATTTCCTATTAGTTCATTTTGTGTTACTATGAAACATGATGCATTAGTCTTGTGGGTATTTTATTTATTTAAAAAAAAAATGTTTTTCTTATGAATTAGTTTCACACTTGTTTTTTCTTTTGTGGATGATGACTAAGAAATGAACAGACAACTTAACAATAATTACCATTATAGACGAAATTTTTTTGAAGTGTCATTACCTTCAGATTTTACAAGTTGTTGAACAATATTACCCTTTTAATGTAAGCCATGAGTAATTATACAGCTTGATTGTGTTCATCACTATGCCATCTGTAGAGGTGGTTTATAATCTGCTGTAATTGAGGACACATACAAGTGTCTGTTTAGCCTTTGAAACAAACACATTTCATTCATTGTTAGTTGTATAGAGGTAAAGAGGAGGGAAGTACAATGTATTTCAATTATAGCAAGGTAGATTATTTCATTCCATCTTTGCAATGCTTTGTAAGTATATTGAATACATTAATTTTATCTATATGTCTTCGGTCATGACTCCATATCATATTTGATTGTCCAAAACTCGAACAGCTTGAAATAGGGATGGAAATTTTCAGCAAACTTTCCTTTGGAATTGAAATGTCCAGTGTGTTATTATTTATTTATTTCCCAGTAGTTTTTCTTGGCACTTTCTTTTGTATTAAATATCTTGTGAGTTATTTTTTTTATGTTAAATTTAAACTTCTCTTTTTAAAATATACATATGTATATATATATTATAAAATCACTATTTTACATTTTTCTTTGAGCGCACTGAAAATTATTCATTTAAAAAAAAAGTTTATGAGGACCCCTGAAGGGATTACATTCAGATAAGGAGTTCTGACTGTATCATTTGATCATTGTGTATGGCAGTTTCACTTTCTTAATCTCCTCAAATATTTGTTCGGGACTTGTCATTGTTTTTGTTTACTTACACATGAGCACTGGGAGCTCATATTGGGTATTGGTTTTATTGTACATTTCATTTGTTTAATGCAAGCTGCTGAGTTTGTGTGTTTGTATAGTATAGGATTTTAGTTCATCAGTATATCCAGTAGTATTAGGTACTGGTGTTTGGTGTGTATTTTAATACAGCCCCCCCCCCCCCTTCCGTCATAATTACAGTAAACTTGTATACAGTGACACATCTGTAATAAGGAATATATCTATTGAACATGTCCCTCGCCTGGTGTAATGTTGGCCAATATCTTACATGGTAGAAGAAAAATCAATATTTGAAGATGGGGTTTGGGGGGGGGGGCACATTTAGAAGTTGATTTATTGAAAATACTTGTCCTTCAGGGCTGAGGAAGTGACACAAGAAAAAAAAATAAAGATATTATCTCTTTTATGTGCACAACTCATTTCAAAAGCCAACTGGTCTGTTACATCGCAGTGGTAATATGGAGATTATTTCTTCTGATGTTTTATATTTTTTCATTTTTTCCCCAGCTTTGATTTGATATTTGGGTGAGGCATGAAGATGGGTGTGAG
The DNA here is from genome assembly GCA_021962125.1 of Bulinus truncatus. Taxonomy (NCBI): domain Eukaryota; kingdom Metazoa; phylum Mollusca; class Gastropoda; family Planorbidae; genus Bulinus; species Bulinus truncatus. The sequence goes on along the minus strand of JAGDYQ010000071.1, from coordinate 3,181,348 downwards.
CTGGAATGACCATTCCAAGTTGTACAGAATGGTTGCTTTAGTTCTTCTGCTGGTCATCTGTGTCCACTGCTCCAGCGGCCAGGAAATCCATAGAATTATTGCACAGACCAATTTAACTGGTGCTGAAAACTTGGGTAAGGATCTGAATAAACAGCCAGTACAGAAAGGTGTCTTTTCTGAGACCAAGGTGGATGGACAAGCTGACCTACCCAACCAGCCTGATCAGGATACTTTAAAACTTGACTTCATTCAAGATAAGGTAAGTGATTACTTTAAGGTGTAGTTACATTGCCTGTGAATTGAAGAAGGGAATCTATGATATTCTTCTTTGTGTGTTGGTTTTATCAGATGTTTACATCAACCACACATCCTTTAAATTCTAATCATAATGGTAACCCTAACACCTAACGATAGTTATATTCTTTATATTCTTTTGTGGAAAAGTTTCTGGATTCATTTACATTTTTTTAAGAGTTTGATATGAGTGAGTCATTTAAATACTGAAGTGCACAATGCTATATTTATTATTAAAACAATATTCAATATAAAACAATTTATAATCTAAGACAAATGACAAACTCAGAAACTATTCGGTAAAAGGCCTTGTTAAATGACCAGATGATAAATAAATATGTCTACACTAACCCAGTTCTATACTTCTTACACACAGCCCTTTATTTTCTTGTGTTGTAATATAACACAAAATCCTGCAAGTTTCTCTTCTTTGATTCTTATTAATAGGCTTTATTAATATTTACTGCTAAATTCAAATAAACACCAAGAAAATAAATGACAGCAGAAAATTACTTTGAACAATATTCATTTAAACTGAATCATTCCAGTAAAACTTGAATTTACATTCATGTCGCCAGCTGCTGCATAGACAGAGTTATTCCTTAATGATCCAAATGGGATTGCTAAAGACTAAGGGGCCCTTGTGAAAAAATAATTTTCCCCGTTGGTTGTCCTTTTGGCTCTAGCCCTCTATATAAGGACACTTGTGCTGTTGGCGGTTGTTCTTTTGACTCTAGCCCTCTATATAAGGACACTTGTGCTGTTGGCGGTTGTTCTTTTGGCTCTAGCCCTCTATATAAGGACACTTGTGCTGTTGGCGGTTGTTCTTTTGACTCTAGCCCTCTATATAAGGACACTTGTGCTGTTGGCAGTTGTTCTTTTGACTCTAGCCCTCTATATAAGGACACTTGTGCTGTTGGCGGTTGTTCTTTTGACTCTAGCCCTCTATATAAGGACACTTGTGCTGTTGGCGGTTGTTCTTTTGACTCTAGCCCTCCATATAAGGACACTTGTGCTGTTGGCGGTTGTTCTTTTGACTCTAGCCCTCTATATAAGGACACTTGTGCTGTTGGCGGTTGTTCTTTTGACTCTAGCCCTCCATATAAGGACACTTGTACTGTTGGCGGTTGTTCTTTTGGCTCTAGCCCTCCATATAAGGACACTTGTGCTGTTGGCGGTTGTTCTTTTGACTCTAGCCCTCTATATAAGGACACTTGTGCTGTTGGCGGTTGTTCTTTTGACTCTAGCCCTCCATATAAGGACACTTGTGCTGTTGGATATTCCCCAGTGCCACTTTGTTTTGTAGTTTAAAAAAAATTGGCACAGATAAATGTGACAAAATTTTAGTTTGTTAACTGAATAGTTTGTGGCTTTGAGATGTACCCGGCCTGAGTTTCTATTGTCCTTGAAAAAGTCATCTATTCATTAACTTAATCTTTACCTTATCTACAGCACCCCCTTTAATGATAAAAATTTATTGAGGCTGAGCAATTTCTGATTCCTGTTATAAATATATTGTCCAATAGTTCTACTACACAATTGTTACATAATAGATACCTGATTTATATCATTATACTGTTGGTTAAACGTACAACCCTGGAAGAACAACAAAGATGCACGAATATAGCTTAGCTATTTGTGTGATATTTCTTATAAAATATTGAAAACAAAGAACAGATCTATCAACAACAAATTGACCAGTCGCAATTATTCAATTTAAAATAAAATAAATTCTGCTAAAAAGTAAATTTGCAAATTAAATAACATCACTCAGAAATCACGGAGTTTGAACTTTATTATTTTATTATACATATGTATAAAAGTGAAGTCAGAAGTCAGTATTATTTTATTAACTTATTTAAGGTTGCTAGTTGTCCTCAGAAGATACCAATATATAAAACTATTACAAGGTTGCGAACAGGCCCACCGACAGAAATTTCGGGTCCCTGGGCAGGGGTGACACGGGCCCCTGTGCTGATATTTTCAAAAGTTGATTGGCTAGCTCAGTCCAGGCCCCTAAAACAAAATTGAACAAAATGATTGATGTTTTATAGCCGTTATTATTAACATTTTGTCAAAAAGCTCAAATCATGCACGGGGGGGGGGGGGCGGCGCTCAGGTCATGAACGGGGGGTGGGGGTCAGTCCCCTAGCCCCCTCTGTCTACGGGCCCCGTCCCAATAAAGTCTGATTGTTATTCGGACCCGTGGCAAATATGCACTTAGCTTAGCCATACATAAACTTTATTATTGTTTTTTGTTTATTTTTTTATAATTGTTTGTATTGTATGATTTAATCGTTACTCAGTGTCTTGGGTTTCACTAAGCGGACTCTGTATTATTATTTTTTCGGGTTCCGTCTAATAAAGTTTAAATATAGCTAAGCTTAGTGCATATTTGCCATGGGTCCGAATAACAATCGAATTTTATTGGGATATGGGTCTGAAAAGCCACAACCTTTTAAATTTATCTGCTCTATTTCAGATTTTCTGTTTATAATAAAATTGTTAAATACAGAAAGCTACCATTTTGTTTTTAGTCTATTACAAATTCGCGGTCAAATAATAATACAAAATGACGCGTTTGTCATCGTAGTAAAAATTTATGTTAAATGATTGATACAATTATTCTATGAAATAAAACTGTTTTAACTTTATATATAACAAAATAACATGCCATTATAAAAATTTCGGAGGGTAAACAAGATTTAAAACGAACACAAAACGATTCCCCATTAAAGATTTCTTGTGGTGATGTGCGTGGTTACTGTTGTGGTGTTCGTAAAACATGACAACACTTCAAATTGTAGGAGGCAAACAATCTAAACAAATTTGTAATTTTAAAGCTAAAAAAAAAATTCTGCTGTAAAAAAAAACATTTGGGAGCCGTGTAGCCGCCAGATTTTTTCGGCTCCGGCTCCAGCAAAAAGTAGCGGCTCCTCGGCTCCGCAAGCCTGGTATGCATGATGTTCAATGTTGTAATAAAATATGTTGTTTTTTATACACTTCTGTCATTCTAAGAATTATAAACTAAACTTTCATAAGGATAATTGTTAGGATTTATTTTTCGTTATGTTAGCAGTGAGAAAGAGTGTAAAACTAATAACCTAAAATTAATGGTTTATGCCCAATGCTTAGATTTTTTCTTTGTGGGTTCAGACAAGATTTATTAATCCATAAAGGCTTAAATGGCCCCTGAAAGTATTTTGTTAGTCAAACTTATGTCTACAGAAATATAATTTTTTTTTTTTTGTGTGTGCACAGAAGCCCTCCAATATTACCAACAATCAAGTTGACTCCAAAATTCCAGCTGATGATGTCAACCAGGTGAGTTAGTGTTGTAGTTCACCCATCTACCTCTGACTTAGTGAAACAAACTTTAGATAAACAACCAATCTAAGCCTGTCCCATTCTGGACACAGGACCTGTTAGCGCATTTTCGTATTATGTATCAGTAGGTATGCTATCTTTCAGTAAATATTTGTAAATTTTGGAAATGTTTACAAAGTCAATTGTGTAATGCATATATCTGAAAAAAGATATTAAAAAGACGTTTCTTTATAATTGAAAACAAAATTATTTTCTCTTAAATCTAACTACAAGTGGTTTGTGGTCACTGTGATGTATATATCTGAAAAAAGATATTAAAAAGACGTTTCTTTATAATTGAAAACAAAATTATTTTCTCTTAAATCTAACTACAAGTGGTTTGTGGTCACTGAAATAGGACTCATAATTGAAACATTCTAAATTGTAGTCATTTAATCGTCCGAAAACTCCGTCAATTGTTGTTTTATATAAAGTACGGGAAGTAAGTCATGTTTAATAACTGTTACAAAAATAAATAATGATTACGCCCCTTTGATTAGCTTTTATTATTTATATTTAAAATATAAGCAAAACGGTACATAAAAAACTCTTATATTTTGGCCCTGAGAGGTCAAATCGCAAAATGGACTTTTGATGTACACTTGGCAGGCCAAGATCTACACAATAATACATACATCATGGGTCTAGGACTTATGGTTGCTGAGATATAGGGCGGTCCATTATTAATATAGCTTATATAGTAAAAAATGGTACTTTATAAGGCCCCTTTTACGGCCCTGAGAGGTCAGATCGCGAAATGGAAAAAAGTCATTTCTTGGCAGGCCAAGACCTACAAAATGATTTATACATCATGGGTCTAGGACTTATGGTTGCTGAGATATAGGGCGGTCCATTATTAATATAGCTTATATAGTAAAAAATGGTACTTTATAAGGCCCCTTTTACGGCCCTGAGAGGTCAGATCGCGAAATGGAAAAAGTCATTTCTTGGCAGGCCAAGACCTACAAAATGATATATACATCATAGGTCTAGGACTTATGGTTGTTGAGATCTAGGGTGATGACGGACGGACAGACAGACAGACAAAACGGGGACATGCTCTAAAAAGAATATAAGTATCTAACTTATTAAGCAGCTTCCGTCCGTCCATGTGGGGAATCCGTTCTATAAATAAACGACCTTCGTAAAAGCCATCGGTTGCGAATATGGCAGAAATAAATATAACAATAGTATTTGATAAAGTAATCACGTGACCAACGGAAACAAATTCAGAATGGCGTCATGCCCGTGTCTCGATTAGATTTTTTTTTTTTAAATCTACAGTTTTAAATAGTTTCTGTGGTTTTTTATTATGAAATGTATAAGTTCCAAATATTAAATGATAATAATAATATATAACATCATTCAAATTATTTTAGTTTTTATTACAACATCGTCAAACGTAAACAAATTATAAGACTAAGTCACTAGCGAGCACATTCGTTGATGGATTGTGATCGTAATCGAATTAGCAGACGCCTCTGTTTATGACATGATTATTCTCATATTAAACATTTTATTGAGATAAAACCTTTAGTTGCCAATGCAACGGGAAACTACTAGTTTATATATCTATAATACAAATTTTACATCATATGTTCCGGTTTCCGTCTGTCATCGCTACTTCCGTCTGTCATCCAACTTGGCGGCATAAACAATTTATCCAAGATGGCAGAAACATTTACTGTTTTCTTCTTAACATGCATGATCCGGCTACCAACTTGCCAGCCAAGTAAGAATTGTCTTAACATGGCTGCCAGAAATGACAATGGACCAGCCATATGTTTAGTGCCGAGGTGACAAAACACCGCACACTAACATACGGCTGCCAAATGGCAATCACAATGTAATACCGTTTTCGACCGCCTCAATCTTTAACAAGATCAATAAAGCGATCTTAGGAGAGGTACCACAAAATCATATCATGCCAAAATATTCTGTGATACTCTCTGAAACAAATCTTAAGCGAATCGTTGTTCCATAGGTCTATGTATATCTCACAGTATCGTAATAAATTTATGGTGTTCAATTTGTTATTAAATGAGAAGCTATCATAAAAGAAATATTTACAGAAATCGTTCAATTAATATTCTGTGTTATGTTCCACAATTTAAATTTTAAACCATAATTATGGATACCTCGATATAATGTAATATTTATATTGTTTAAATTGTTTTTATTTCTAAAATATGTCTATTTCTAATGTACAATTATTTCCCTTTATTACTAACCTAAAATACGTCACTTTTTTTTTTCATTTTTTGACTATTACGTCACATGAATGAATTGAATAAGGGTTGAGATTGAGTAGTGCCGTACACAACGTTTACAATGCAAACTAACCCATTTATGATGGGGGCTTCACACAGAGGGTGTATGGAGGGGGCCCAGTTTGAGGAGGGACCCCAAAATATTTTTTAAACTAAATATTAAGGACATTATCTTATGTCAAAATGTAGCGGCTTCCGAAGATGCCTAAAATCCCTTGGTTCGGCATTGGCTTCACAGAACTATAATGTTGAAAGCTTTGATATGTCTTTCTTTTTTAAGAGGCCTAATGTTTTCTGCGTCTGCGGCCTCAACTGCATTGATGGAATAATATGTTTTTAATTGAAGGTCAGCTAAAAGCTACACAACGATTCTTTCTTCTCGGGACCAAGCTTGAGAAGCGTCAAAAAATTATCCCATGTCATAATTCAGGGGCAGCCCCCAAAGTGGCCAAGACACCGGGCCCCTAACTACCTGTATTTTGCACTGCCGGGTCGGCAATTTTTCTTAGTTAATTGTACTATGCTACGATGTGTATAACCTGTTAAACATGTAGCGTTTTGCTTAACACATGCACTCACTCACGTCTCTCTTTTTTTTTAAAATACGCCATGTTGAACATCATAAAACATTAAATGAATAACTGTTTGGAAAGGTCCATTAAAATATTATGAAGGAATATGATTTTAAGAGTTGTTGTTTATGTTTACCCATAGTGAGGATTATTTTCTTTGGGAGGAACTATTTAACATATGAACTTTATTTGATGTATTATTAGGTGTCCCTATTCTCAAATGTATTTTGGCTACAATAATCTGTTCATGTCCTTGGGGCCACTGCAAGTATATAGACTAATTGTTAACGCGCTGAAATATATATCACCATTTTCAACTCCAACTGTGTGCCTACTCGCCGGTCCGGGTACCGGGCCTTTGATAACTAGTATATGGCAAAAGATTTTTTAACAAAATAACAATTACAGATAGTGATTATTTTTTATTAAAGGGGGCCGAATAAAAAACACTTAGATGTTAAAACATATCTACGTTTACTGAGAAAATTGTTTTTTATCTCAATATTACTCGTCTAAAGTATCTAGTAACCTAATTATATAATTATGTCTATTAACAAAAAACTTATTGAACAACTTTAATTCAACAGAAGTTGCGTCAACAAACCTGGCTGAGAGAGATGCACAAGAAAACTCAAGCTAAATATCTGGAACAGAAGAGGCAGGCTGAACTGACCAAGTCTGGAGGAGAGCAAGAACTGGATCAGTCAGACAGGAACCAGAGGGCGCCTGTCGAAACATTTGATGATCAACTGTCTAAGAATAAAGCAAGTGACCTGCAGAGCAACAGGACACAAAATGCGAGGGCAGCTGAAGGTCAAGAAAGAAACTCTGAAGGTCAAGATAGAAAGGCTGAAGGTGAAGATAGAAAGGCTGAAGGTGAAGATAGAAAGGCTGAGGGTAATGATAGAAACGTCATGGATATTGCTCCTGATGTGAAGGTTGTTGAGGGCCAGGGGAAAAACAATCAGGGAGCTAATGAGGAAGTTAAGGAAGTTAAACCAACATCGGACACTTTCAAAACACCCGCTGATTTCAACAATGCTGACCCCAACCTTAACCCCAGCCAGAGTGATAACCGCAATCTTAACCTTCATTCTGATAGTAATAAAAATAATATTGATAATAATGACATTAATAACAATAATATGAATAACAACGTGCCTCAGTGGAGCAACAACCAGCAGAACGTAGCACAAGTTGTGGACCAGCAGCACAATGGTCAGCAACCACAGCAGCAACCACAGATTGGAGGGATTAACCTCAGCTGGGACTGGGAAGATTTTTCCATCATGTTCAACAACTATGGGGGAGCAGAAATGAAAGTTCGACGTGCCCCACACCCAACTACAGGTGAACCCTGGCCACTGCCACAGTATTACTCAAAGAAAGATGACAAGGTACGCTATTCTGATATTCTATCCTGCTGGGATCTTTAGAAGAGTCTAGATAAATTGATGACAGACTCACTGAGCTATATTATAACTGGAGTGCTGAAATACTGGAAAACAGTTATCTCTGCTGCCATATTGAAAGGTGTCTTTAATACCTTGTAGGTCAACCCCCACCACTTAGAAATTCTGGTATTTAGACTGCTTGAATTCTGTAATATTCAGTTCAATACTAATCGAAATTTTAAGACATGTTCGGATTGCCACTGCGGAGCAATGAACATTTGCAGTTTTTTCTCAGGTTCTTACAATTGTAAACAAATCAAAAAAGCTGCTAAGAAACATTAATTTGAATAGAAAAAAAAATCTTTTTTATTAATATTTAAGAATATCATTGCAGCATAACACATACAGAATTCGCAAAGTCCCTAAATATCTAAATTTCAGTCTGATGGAGGTTTATAATAATTTTATGCCATGGCTGCATAGAAGCATTCAAATTCTCCAAAGTTATTTATAGTCACAACTGAACAATACTTGAACTGCATTAAACGGATGAAAGCTAATGGTTAAAGAAATTTTCGCTCATCAAATAACTTGTTTATGTCTTTAGATATCCCACTATATTCATCATTTGATACAGGAAGTTGATGTATTGTTGTGAGAATTAAGATATGCATGTTAACAAGATACCATCATGGTGTAGCACTATTAAGGACTATCAATTTGTAGTAAAATAGGATAAATGCAGTCTCCAGTTATATTTAAGCTCAGTGACAGACTTTAAAAATTACTAGGAACAGTACTGTTAAGAACTACTAGGAAATGTACACATTAACAATCCTATAAGGAACTTTTATAGTTAGAACGAGCTGTCTCTTAAGTGGTTAATTCATTAAACTATAATGAGTTAAATTGTCATAGGGCATTAATAATTTTGTCTACTTTTACTGGTTTAACAATGTCATAATCTAATTTGTCATTATATTTATCCTATCTTAAATATGTATTAATTTAATTGCGTTTTTTTCTGACTTGAGTAGGTGTACCTGATTAGTCGAGATTTTCGTTTTGTTCCAACTGGAATTACTTGTGATATTTTGGACGAGGCCCTTGTTCGGCACCTTCAGAGAGTATTGAGGGGCTCAGTTGAAGACATGTATGACAATCTGCAGAATGCTGATGGCACTAACATCGAAGACCCTGCTCTGCGCTATGAAAGAGAAGAGTTTATTAATGTCCCAGTCATCACCAGAGTAGAAATCAAAGTTAGAAAACCATGTGAGAAGTATCCAAGTTTGGAATCTGATGAGTCTTGTGAGTATTAGTTAGAAAACCATGTGAGAAGTATCCAAGTTTGGAATCTGATGAGTCTTGTGAGTATTAGTTAGAAAACCATGTGAGAAGTATCCAAGTTTGGAATCTGATGAGTCTTGTGAGTATTAGTTAGAAAACCATGTGAGAAGTATCCAAGTTTGGAATCTGATGAGTCTTGTGAGTATTAATTAGAAAACCATATGAGAAGTATCCAAGTTTGGAATCTGATGAGTCTTGTGAGTATTAGTTAGAAAACCATGTGAGAAGTATCCAAGTTTGGAATCTGATGAGTCTTGTGAGTATTAGTTAGAAAACCATGTGAGAAGTATCCAAGTTTGGAATCTGATGAGTCTTGTGAGTATTAGTTAGAAAACCATGTGAGAAGTATCCAAGTTTGGAATCTGATGAGTCTTGTATTTTGCAGCATTACAGATTTCTGTTCCTTTTTTGCTAAACTAATACATGTAATAAACCTAAATCTGTTCATAGATTGAAATAAAAATAATATTTATATATTAGCTTAAGCATCAAGATGCATGTATGGAATAAACATTTACCAAAAAAAAAAAAATCAAGGCCTTGTTAAGATACCAGTCTATGTATGCCTGATTATATCATTACAGAATTTTGAAAATGGTTTTGTCACTTGAAATGTCTAAAAAAATCCTAAAATTCGGCTCTTTATGATTCCGAGTTTTATTTCCTTATTTTCTATTAGTGATTCAGTATTTATTTATTTTTTTTAAGTGTATTGTTACATTTTTTTGAAATGTTGATTATTTTCTGAAAAATGTGTACATATAAAGAACCAAACCTGTCAACACATTTTTTTTTTGTTTTCTGACAGATGATCTGGTGGTAAGAAAAAAGAAAACTTACATCTGGGCCAATGAAATATGGGGCGTGCTGCGTGGACTGGAGACTTTTGGTCAGTTGGTGTGGACAGGGCCTAAGGACACTGTGAGTTATATAACTTACATAGCACAGCAACTCCAGACTGTTTACATTGTGTTATATGAAATGTTAAATGGTTTTCTGCAGCAGCTGGTGAATGTTTTTTCTGTTCAAGCTATTAAAAGCCAGTATGTTGGTTGTCATCTGTATAGCTGAATAATTTGAAGTAAGAAAGTTCGATGTTATAATCAGTAAGCTCAACATTACTTTAATCTGTTTTTTTTTATTTCATTTGGCTTTATGTTTAGAAAAAAAATCAATAGGATCACTCAATACACACTGCAAGAACATGTAATGTTTGTGTGACAAAAGTGATCTTGGCACATGTCGTTGCTGTCTATGTCAGACCTCAGTTGTATTTGTAATTAGTTGTATTATATTTGTCAACATGAAAAAAATAGATAAGTGCAAATGTTGAGCATTAACAATAATAGGTTTAGTTTACTTCTTAGAATCTTATTAATGTATTATTGAATGAATTGAAATGTGTGTGTACTTTCATCGACTTATTGTGATTTAATAATAATAGACCACTGGCCATCACTGACATACGTGAATAAAATAGCGAGTATAATATAAGACTTTGTAGAGATTTCATTAGAATAACTGTTTTCTGTTGCTTGGTTTATATTTCAGATGTTTGATGGCTATTTTGTTTATGTTTTCCATTTACAGTTGTACATCAAAGAAACTGTTGTCAGTGACTACCCTAGGTTTCCACATCGTGGCCTTCATGTTGACACATCCAGACATTTCTTGTTTAAAGAAGTTCTACTGGATATTCTGGTAAGCAATTGAAGTAACCTGACTTAAGTCTCAAACGTTAAATTTGTCACGAATGAAATGATTAGTGCCAATGGTTTATTGATTGTGTTCCAACAATCTTCTGTCTTCAGGACAGCATGGAAATGAATAAACTGAATGTGTTTCACTGGCACATTGTTGATGACCAGTCTTTTCCTTATGAAAGTAAAGTTTACCCCGAGCTCAGCAAGAAAGGTGCATTCCATCCCACCTACGTGTACAGCCTTGAAGACATCGCCGAGATCATAGAGTATGCAAGAATGCGTGGTATTCGTGTTATGCCAGAGTTTGACACACCAGGTAGGGAACTGGTTTGTTTACAAAATCGAATTAAATTGTTGATCAATTATCTTTGCTAACTAGACTGCAGGTAAAACAAATTAAATTGTTGATCAATAATTATTGCTAACTAGACTGCAGGTAAAACAAATTAAGTTGTTGATCAATTATCATTGCTAACTAGTCTGCAGGTAAAACAAATTAAATTGTTGATCAATTATCATTGCTAAATAGTCTGCAGGTAAAATAAATGTTCCCTCTGTTTTTATTCTTTTCCTAAAAAGAAAATGGGAAAAATTCGAATAAAAACACTTTGTTAAAAAAAAAGTAAAAGAACTTCTGTAAGATAGTCAAGTGAAAAATTAAAAAAAAAAAATAATACAATGATAAATTATGATGAAAATTACAATTTGCTAATATGCATGCTACTTTGTGTCTTAGGTCACACTTATTCTTGGGGCTTGAGCCGTCCAGAACTGCTGACTCAGTGTTACACTGGCAATAGTCCAGTTAAAGGTTATCTAGGGCCAATCGATCCCAGCAAGAATTCCACCTACAGATTCCTAAAGACATTATTCCAGGAAGTTATGGAAGTTTTTAAAGATCAGTACTTGCACCTGGGAGGGGATGAAGTTCCACTGGGATGTTGGTGAGTTATACCTGATTGTTCTCATCTTTAATATGCTGAAACAGCTCTGTAAGCAAATAGGTAAAAAAAATTGTGACCTATCTCTTATTCAATTTCTACCACTGGTAAAATAAATGAATATTGCATAGGTAAGTATGGCCTTAATAATCATTGAGTAAGGAAATATATTAAAATATATCTGTGGTTATTACTATTGAAATAGAACATTTATAATTTATATTTCTGTTATAAAATATATATACATTAGTGTGGTCCAAATATATTAGATTTTTAGCATTTTCAAAATTTAATACCTGCACTGTGTTCTGCCTAAGAAAAAAGTGTTTTCTAAAGAAATAAATACAATTGTGCTAGGAAATAATTTAAAAATAAGAAAAAAATCTTCACTTGTACAGGCAGTCCAACTCTGAAGTCATGGCATTTGCCACACAACTTGCAAAACAACATCAGAGCCAGCAGCAGCAGTTGGCACAATCTTCCAATACAAATCAGCAGTTTCAAAGTTGGTCTGTTTGGTCAGAAGATGTTAAAAGAGTTTATGAGTATTATGAAAACAGGTGAGGTTTACTTTAGAGCTGCTGTTCGATCAAAAATATGTATCGAAATTAAAGCATAATTAAAAATTTTATCGCAAATTAACGCACATTTTAATTAACACAATATAATAGATTTTTTTTTATTTGTATTCAAACTAGTTAGTCATTATGTCATATCAATAACATTGGCATAATAAACAAGTCAATTTAATTTACAAAAGAGTTATAATTAATTATAACAGATCTGTTAAGCTTTAGCATATATTTCTACTGAATTAGTTATTTAGACCAGTTTATTAACATGACATGTATCGATCAAATCAAGTGATGCCAGTTGTTTTTTTTATCAACAACAATGCCAAACGTGTGTTTTTCTGTTAATGTAGGTTCCAAACTCATGGCACGTGTTAACCTCTCTCCCCTCCATCCCTGCCATATTATTCTATCCGTTGCCCCCACGTTAGTCTTGTTTACCCTACCCTCCACTACTGTACTCTACCCTCCACTTCCCATCCCAGAAAAAAAGTACACACATCTTTTTTATCTCATATGGGCCTTTTTCCTTCATACAATAATGGTAAAGCCAGAAAGTGGTTGCTCACTTATTATTAAAGCATTTTTTTCGATTTTACCCCTACCCCATCCACACATTTTCTACACACTTCTGCAGCCTTTTTCCCCAAGATGATGCGACTTACCCAACCACCATACCACCTCTGTCCCAAAAAAAGTTGACAGGAAGTTTTATTGTTTCATTGCAGTGTCAGTTAAAATAGTCGCACGCTTCTGCAGATATTCACTAGTTGTATCATTCAGGATCATAAATTAGAATTAAGAAATGACAATTGTATTATTTCAAGGTCATAGCTGCTATGACTTTAAGTAAACGTGACACTTTCTGCATTGATTTTATGTAAATGTGACACTTCCTGCATTGATTTTATGTAAATGTGACACTTCCTGCATTGATTTTATGTAAATGTGACACTTCCTGCATTGATTTTATGTAAATGTGACAGTTCCTGCCTTTGGGTATTTTTGCTTGCTTTTTTTTTTAAATCTACTCTTGATCTATTTCTGTTTATAGAATTGGGTCATTTACTGATTTTTTAGGTTAAATTTAACGCATTTAGGTGTTTGCGTTACAAAGTTTAATCACATAAAATTATAAAATGAGTTACAATAATTTTTCTTAACGGCTAGATCCTCATTCCAAATTGCTTGGAACTTCTCTTTTCTTTATATTAACTTATCTCTTAAATATTATGACAACTAGGCACTTAATGTATTACCAGAAGTATTAGACTTTCTAATGGTGGCCTTATTTTACTTAATGGCTCTAATAATATTTTATCGATCTAAAATTGCAATTTTTATTACCAGTGATATTTAATGTATTTTTTTCTTCCTTTATTGAACAAATGAAATCTTTAATTAAAAGATAGAAAAAAGTCATTGCACAATTTTATGTGTAACAGGATTGTAAATAGCATGCCTATCTTATTTGCTAATGTCTAATTTTAAAAAAATTAACTAGAAACGCAATCTACTCACCATATATTGCTTATTATTGTAAATTAATTTAGACAAGTGCAAAAATTCACAATTTACCTCTAAAACATGATTTTATCAAAGAATAATTGCTGTTAAATGATTTAATAAATTTAACTGATTTATAGGATCCTTGAAAAATCTTCAAGTTGCCTACAATTACTTTTTTAATATTAAAATCTGGCAAGCTGATATATAGTATTACTTTTGTTGCATTTGTTTACGAAAAAAAACTATTAATAATATAATCTTTTATGTTATTTCAGGTGAAAAGATTTTAATAATAATTAATACTATTTGTTGGAAGAAACCCAGTCTGCACATATAAATTTGCACAAATTGGCATTAAAAAGATAAACATTTAAAAAATACGTTACTGTATATAAATACATAAAGATTAAATTACCACTTATTATTTTGACATCTATTTAACTTGATAAATTACCACGTTTTGTTTTATCTATATTCATTAAACGATTTAAATTATCTCTAATTGTTTTGATTATCCATTCATGTTGAATTAAACATAATACATTTGACTGATTCACAGACTGATTCAGATTCTGAATGAACTGGGTCAGAAGAGAAAAAAGGGAATCAAGTACATCATGTGGCAGGAAGTGATGAACAACAATTTACAAGTAAATTGAATCTGGAAACGTTCTTTACACGATAGAATATCATATCAAAGTGTAGCTTTAATAAAACAATCATCAAAAAAATACAATGATAAATGTAGAACTGTCTTTAGTTAAACATGGCATAGCAAAAAAAAAACTTTACTTGTTAGCTAGTCCTCAATCTTATATGTTAATTTATGGAAATGATTAACACTGTTGAAAGAAATTAGTATTCCACTTAAATTAGTACTTGTAACTTTTTTGTCTTTGGAAAGAAAATAAAATGTTGCTAAATATTTCAGTAGACTTCTTTAGATAGGTAAATGTACCTGACTTTTTTTTCAGCTCCCTAATGACACCATCATCCAAGTTTGGATGGGGGACATGGCTGATGTCATGAGGGCTACATCTCTTGGTTACCAAGTACTCTTCTCTACCTGTTGGTACATGGACCATATTGAGTATGGCACCAAATGGCCCAAATACTACAACTGTGATCCTGCAGATACCAGTTATGGTAAGTTCATTGATAATTTGCAAAATAAATAAATGATGCTGATAAACCAGGTAGTTGCCCATTAGGGATAGTCGGTTTTTAAAAACCGGCGGCGGAAAACCGATTTTTTGACAAAACTCAAAGCATTCGACAACCAGTTATTTGGGCTTTAAAAGCCCGTTTTACCTTAGAACTTAACAATTAACAAAAAAATGTTGAGACATTCCACTAAATAACAGAGAAATCTGGGAAACTGTGACTTTCAAATGAATTTCCTCCTCAGTCCGACCTGTGCACATTGTCATTGATAGAAAGATATTGTTAAGCGATAAGGGAGAGAAGTCGTGACCAAGTGGTTCAGGGGTAATTTGAGGATTGCATATTGAATCCGCTTTCCTCTACCTGAAAAGAGAGTTAGATTCAAGTCGTTTACTGATTCCACAGAAAAACCGATGATTTTTTTAGCACACAAATTTAGTTTTGACTTGCGGGAAGCATACAAATTGAAACGGGCATCCCATTGAAACAGGGGGAGAATAAATAAGTAGTATCTCCCTAGCTCGTTACTAAATGATAGACAGAATTAGGCTTTTATGTTCAAGTTGACTAAATTTATGATCCTCATCCAACAACTCCACCACCACCAACCCCTCTAACTTAAACGAGGCATTCACATGGCAGGACCGTCGTACAGCCGCTGTAATGACTATTGTAACTAATACATCTCAGGAGTGAGAGGTTGGTAGGTGGGGACATAATTGTATGGAGGGAGGGGCAAGGAGTGAATTTAGCTTATCAGTGGAGGAATGTTTTGAAACGGGCACTCATGTGTGTCCATACAGGTGCAAAGGTGTTTTAGAAACTTAGATGATGAGAGAGAAAGGGAAAGACAGAAAGTGAATACCATGAGTAGAAAAAAACGTAATATCTATAGACTGTATATAAATAAACGCTATACTGAGGTCTACATCACAACGGCTGATTTCAGAAGTAGTCTGTGAGCGGCAAACCAAACCTCATGTCTTTGAAAGTATAATATAAATGAAACACAGGAAAGAATTAAGTCTTATTCGTGACTGCCAAATAAAGTTGAACAGTTCAAAGATCATGATAGAATTATGTTTAGTTGTAAAACAATTTAAATGAATATATATATGTACCCAGTAGAGAGTAGTAGTATTTTTACTATCATATTAATAATTTTTTCTTGTTTATTGTTTTACATAAAAAAATTGGTTGACATAATTCCATTATACTTTATTCTTTCTCATACACGTTAATTAAATACGACATACATTGAAAATAATTATTGCTATAATGCTTTAAATATCCGCTATTTCACTCACTTTTTTTTAGTAAAACCAAAAACTGGTTTTCAGCGTTTATTTTTTTTTTTTTTTTTTTTTTTTTGAGAAATTGACCTTAAGACAACCGTTTTTTTTTTAAAGTTGGTTTTTGTATAAACCCTTGTGCCCATGTCTTCTTTACTGTTAATCGGCATAGTTTCTGTCAGTATTTCTTTGATCAAAGAATGTGATAATAAAAGCATATTTAAATTATGTATGTATATATATATATATATATATATATATATATATATATATATATGTTATATAAATGGCTTGCATAAAATTCTTTTGCTTAAATAGCACTTAACGAAATAAGGAACTTTTTTGTGTGCAAATAACTTATAGCTTTTGAGAACTTGTTCATTGATAAATTAGATTTTTAGAGCATTTTCGAAAAAAGATGCTCTATTGTCCCCGTTTTGTCTGTCTGTCTGTCTGTCCGTCATCACCTTAGATCTCAACAACCATAAGTCCTAGACCCATGATGTATATATCATTTTGTAGGTCTTGGCCTGCCATGTGCAGCAAAAGTTCATTTCGCGATCTGACCTCTGAGGGCCGTAAAGGGGGCTTATAAAGTACCGTTTTTTACTATATAAGCTATATTAATAAAGGAGCGCCCTATATCTCAGCAACCATAAGTCCTAGACCCATGATGTATATATCATTTTGTAGGTCTTGGCCTGCCATGTGTACATCAAAAGTTCATTTCGCGATAGGACCTCTGAGGGCCAGGCGTCAGGGCTCCAAAGGGGCTTATATATTATATATACAGCCCCATTCTACACCTTGTACATTCAATAACCCATTCATTTGGTGCGAAATACTGCAGCACGTAGTTTCACCAAGATTTATTAAGAAACTCATCAAATGAAATAGTAAGCTTGTGTTCTGAGTTTAATTGAAATTATCAGAGCTATGCAATAATTGACGGAGTTTTCGGACGATTAAATGACTACAATTTTGAATGTTTTCAATTATGAGTCCTATTTCAGTAACCACTAACCACTTGTAGTTAGATTTAAGAGAAAATAATTTTTTTTCAAATATCAAGAAAGGTCTTTATAATATTTTTGTTACAGATATATGCATTACACAATTGAATTTATAAACATTTCCAAAATTTACAAATATTTACTGAAAGCTAACAAACGTACTGATATATAACATGAAAAAGCGCTTACACGTCCTGTGTCCAGAATGGAACAGGCTTAATTGCTTGTTTCTTGTTGAAGTATTCTTAAACACGCTGTGGCTGAATTGTTTCTAAAGGTTATCACATTGATGAGAAGAAAGTGCTTGGGGAGAGGCAGCTTTTTGGTCTGAATATTTTACAAATGAAAACCTTATGCCAATGATGTGGTAAGCTCCATTTTCTTTCATCACTATCTTGATTCCCCTCCTATACGGACTTAAAAATGCATTCTTTAAGGTTACTATCTTAAAGAAAAAACATTCAGCTGTCACTAATCTGACATGATTTATTTTAAATATTGTGATATGATATTTTATGACAGATAATATATATATATATACTTTTCAAATTTTTTTTTTCACTTTATTTTTTCTTTATGTATTTTTTTAAAAAAAGATTTCATTTATGCTTTTCTAATATAGAGAGATTAAATAATTTCACTTACTTTAGGCCCAGAGCATCTGCTGCGGCAGAAAGATTGTGGAGCAGTAAAGATGTTAAAAATCTGGATAAAGCTGCTGAAAGGCTGACTGAACACCGTTGTCGTATGTTAAAGTGAGTGGATTAGAGTCATCATCTGTTGTGCTTGAGAATTTTTGCCACAAGCTTTTTAATAGGGCTGATGATTAACTGTAATTAATGCATTAAAAAAATTATGCAATTAGGTTGTTAATGCAAACCCCTTAAATGCATAAATATTACCCAAATGCTGTTATTTCAGAGTTGCAAGGAAATATTAAGAAAAAGAAATTAGTAAATAACCCAATTCTTTATACAGAAATAGATCAGACTAGTAAAAAAAACAATACTTTAACCCAGGAACTGTCACATTTACATACAAATCATACCAGCTGTATGACCTTGAAACAATAGGATTATCATTTCTTAATTCTATTTTCTGATGCTGAATGATACAATTAGTGAACATCTGCAGACGCGTGCCACTAGTTTGATTGACAGGTGCCCTGCTTTTGAAACATTGGAACTTCATGTCAACCTTTTTTTGGGACAGAGGGGCTGAGGTGGTTGGGTAAGCAATAAGTAACATCATCTTTGTGGGGAGAGAGGCTGCAAATTGCGTCAAAAATGTGACTGGATGGGAGGGGGGTAGAATCAATAAAAATTTGTTAATAATAGATGAGCGACCATCTGGCTATACTATTATTTTATGAAGAAAAAGACACATGAGATAGAAATGATCTGTTTTTTTTTTTTTTTTTGGGAAGTGGAGAGGGCTGGTACGCGGTAATGGAGGGTTAGGTAAATAAGACTTATGTGGGGGTGAAGTGTAGCAAAATAAAGCAAAAATACGACAGGGATAGAGGGGAGAGAGGTTGACACATAATATGAGTTTGGAACCTACATTACGAGAAAAATACGTTTGGCATTGTTGTTGATAAAAACAACAACTCGGACCACTTGATTAGATTGATACATGTCGATAAACTGGTCTAAATAACTAATTCAATAGCTATATACTAAAAGCTTAAGAGATCTGTTACAATTAATTATAACTCTTTCGTAAATTAAACTGACTTGGTAATTATGCCAATGTTATGCTATGATATATTGACAAACTAGTTTGAATACAAATAAATCTATTATATTGTGTTGATTAAAATGTGCGTTAATTTGTGATAAAATTTTTAATTATGCGTTAATTTCGATACATTTTTTTAGCGAACAGCAGCTCAACCTTTTTAACTTTTTTTTCAAAGTTATTCGTTGTTTTTTATTTTTGACTTTTTGGTCATGAAAAATTCATATTGATTAACATTAGTGGGTTATTTTTAGCCTTTTGGTTCGGAAACAGGTTATTATAATTAAAGTAAAAACATTCTCTGTTATCTTTGACTTGTTTTTTCAGGAGGGGAATAAATGCTGGTGAGATCAACGGTCCGGGATACTGCCTTCATGCTCCACCCAAACGTCGTCAGTTCAATGACACTGTAGGATGTCAAGGCAGCAACTGTAGCCGCACCCACAACATTGTTCACATTGAGGACATCCAGCTAACTCTGAGTCAGAGGGGTGGAGGTCTTGCAGACTGTGGAAATGTGAGTCAATTATTTATTTTAATTTCTTCACATTCCAACCAATCTGATAAAAGTTTTGTTCATTCTAAATATTAATTCAAATGTGAATTTAAGATATTAACTGCTCTATGCATCCATCAGTTCTCTTGCTTTTATTTTGTGAACATTTCTTTCATCAATATTCTATTAATGCGACCAATTTCATTTTCTGTTTACAGTTCTTCACAAAAGGTGGCGCTAATGCCTTTATTATTTTACTGCTTGTGTTGGTTGCTATGGTTGCTGTGTATGCTTTGTCTAAGTCGTCATCCAAACTACACCGACTTCGCATCTGTAAGAACCGCTCCATCCTGCTGGGCTTTGTGGTAGTTCTACTGGTTTATTTCCTGTGCTACACCACCATCTGGATGAGAGGCTTTGAATTCTCAGGCTCTTTTCACAAAACATTACAAGAGGACAACGGATCTGGTCATGCTTTAGACACTGGACATAAAATGACCACATCCTAGCAGATTCTTATATTATGAGCCAAATAATTTTTCTAGACTGATAGGTACAATCAATATGGATGGACACTGGACTTCTAGCAGCTGATACACTGATAGCATGGATTATAATAAATATGTCTTATTTTTTATTCTCATTGAGTTTACACACTTGAATATTTTTTTTAGTTGCTCTCTCTCTACTAACCAATCAATCTTGAAGTCATACGCTCTGTGCCATCATTTGTAAGCTAGAGACCGGTGATGAATACTTTTCTGCAGTAATAAATGTTGTTGAATTCAGTTTGCACATTATGGCTCCACCAACTATTGTATCTAATGTATGTATAAAGTAATATAATATATTTCATGTACACTACATGAATAAATTTAACTATTGATTTATATGTACTATCATAAAAATAATTCTGAAATATTACCTGTTCAACTGAAAGAGATAATTATAAAAATATATTTCAGTAAGACTCCAGGACGTAAGTTTTTATTGATAACTATGGAAATGAACTCAATAAACAATAAATATATAAAAGTATGCTTAATGAATGGCCAATATTTACAGTAGACTTTAAAAATATGTAGTTTAAATAAATTATTATTAATACTTCTGAGTACATCAATGTAATAATGATAACAGTATTGGTATTGTTTAATTTTTATACTATTACTCTAATGTAGTCTAAGTCATTTATTTCGAAAGAGTTTTTTTTTTAATGTCTCAAAATGTCCATTACTAGTTAAGGATATACAGCCTGATGAATAAAACTGAAACATTTTCTAACTCTGGTTTCATCAAATAAAAGATATTTTTTTTATTTTTCTCAAGCATAATTACGCCTTTTTTTTTTTTTGAAAAAGTAAAGAAAAACAAAGTAATTTGAGTTATATTTGTGATGACCATTTAAAATAACCACCACCATGTTAGTTATTGTAGATCAACACTGACCTTTTTTTGTGTGACGATGTTTCCATCTGAAATGTGTTAACTTGATGCCCTTAGTTCAAGTAGAGATACCACAAACTATAATCCTGGTTTATTTTTTGTTCAGTATTTTCTTAAATGTTGTGATATTATCAGGGTTATCCCCCCCCCCCCTTTTCTGTTTTTTTTTTTTTATTTTTTTTTTAGTTGACACATGATTTTGTCTTTGTAAAATACATTTTATCTGTCCAATTTATGGATGATGTTTGTAAAACTTGGTTACCTTCAGGTGAATTTTTAAAAAACCAATTGTAATGAAAAACAAAGGTAACTTGTAATTTAGAATGCAACTAGGTGACTGCTATAAATATCTTAATTATTGATTAGCTTTGCTAGTTTGGTACTCTAAAAAGCCAGCTTTACTAGCATGAATGAAGTATACTGGGTCAAACCGAATCATTAATATCAAAAGTCTTCTTTACTGTTAGACTTAAGCCAGATGCTTTTATTCTGTCAACGTTGTGGTAGCCATGCCAAAAAAAATGTCCTCAATTTAAAGTACTTTAATTTTGTCTGATAGACATCTAACATTCTATTTGATTTTTCCTGTCAGTAACAAAACTGATCTATAGCATATACTGTAGCATGTACTATAGCATATACTGTAGCATGTAGTAGTAATTTATCATTGAACAGTTTTTTGTTTTTTTTTGTGATTGCACTTGTTGTATCTGATAATAATATAAGCTAATCAGAATGTACTGTTGGTGGTAGGCTGTAAACAACATTTAAATCCAGCGTTTGAGAATTATTAAAATGACATTCTTTTAGCCCTGTTACTTGGCTGGACATTGATGTCTGTGTTTAATTCCATGACATTCACATTGTGTCAATGAAATGGCCTAAACTCATTAAAGCAATGCTGTTACACTATTTATATGTTCACATAATGAATTTTAACCATTTGTGACTTTTTCTTAATATTAATATATTGTTGTTAATTTTTTTTTTCATTTGTAACTGGACTTGGAAAATTGTGGTTGGGATACTTTAATATTTTTCATTCCCAATTTTTTTAAGATGGCTTGACAAAGTTGAGTCCACCTTACCTTAAAATCATTTTTTTTTTAATTTCTTCACAAACAGTGTACTGGTATGTCAGATCACATGATGTTTTAGAAATATCAATTGAATGACTGAATCCAATTGTTATTATTATAACTTTATTTTGTCCTTTCATGAATTTGTTTTCATTGAATGCATAATCCTTTCTTCTACTCTTGGCCATAAGCATCCATTGTTTTATTTGACTACACTTCTTTACATACACTTTATTATTATATTTATACATTTGTGTATTGTTTGTCTCACCTAGTCTAATCCAAATTAAAAATAAATAAAACAATAATGACATTTGTGAGAATCAAATAATACTTTTCATATTGCTTAACATAGAATTCAACCTTTCTTATGGTTTAATTCAGCTGCCTGTGATGTTGGTTGGTGTTCATAATGTCTTGACATTTTTTTTAATTGATCACAAAAGAAGATGTAAAAAAAAAAAAAAAAAGTTCTGTTGAAACATTTCTCAAACTTTTAATCTAGATTATCTCCATTTATTGTAATCGACATTTCTGTTGGAGAAGGGAATCGACATTTCTGTTGGAGAAGGGAATCGTTTGATTGTTTCTTTATATTTCTTTGGTCAACATTTTTATCTGAGCACATGGTTGTTCTTTTAATCCAACTTGATATCTCCATTTTTTTTTTAACTTTTTACTTTTTTTTTTTTTGTATTGATCACAAATCAACTTGTATTTTGATGGATGTTTAGAGAACATTTGCAGTTGGATGAATTTTGGTCAGACACTCTCTGTCCATTAAATTTTATGGAAAACAAAAACCTATTTTAAAAATAAATGATCATTATCTCTGGAGTGTGGCTGCTGTGTGTGTGGACATATTGCTGCTGTGTTAGTGAGTGGATCTCTTGGACATTCTGGAATGACTTGTTCATTAACAGTTTGGCCATTGACCTAATTAAAATGTACAAGTTTGATTGCTATAAGGTGTGAATTCTTTGTGCTGGTTACATCATCAATAAATATAAATCTTGAGTTCAAAGACCTTACTTAGAATGTTGTTGTCCTGTGAATTCTTTGTGCTGGTTATATCATCAATAAATATAAATCTTGAGTTCAAAGACCTTAGAATGTTGTTGTCCTGTGAATTCTTTGTGCTGGTTACATCATCAATAAATATAAATCTTGTGTTCAAAGACCTTAGAATGTTGTTGTCCTGTGAATTCTTTGTGCTGGTTACATCATCAATAAATATAAATCTTGAGTTCAAAGACCTTAGAATGTTGTTGTTTTTTAAAGTCTTCTGTGAAGTTTAGGTTCATCTTTACACAACCATCTATTGTCACTTCTTAAACAGATACTGTTGTTGTTACATTTTCTGAATCATTAGCATTGTTGCTGTTATTGAAACCTTTATTTAGTCTCATGATACTGAGATAGGAAGAGATTAAAAAAAAAAAGGTCTAAAACAAAATTTGCTAACTTTGTTTTTCTTTCCTAATCTGATTTGTGTTTCCCATAATTTCCATAAGTATACAATTTTTTTTATATATTTTTTTTATTTTATGAATTTAGTAGATGTTCTAAGGAAATGGCTGATAGTAAAATTGAAAAGTTGGATTAAAGAAGTAATTTTAGTTCACCACTGCAAAATTGTTTAACCTAGTTGTAATATTAGATGTGGATTTCTTCTCACAGTTATACTGCCAACACATACTTTGTGTAAGGGAATAATTCATTTCCTGCACCAATCTTGTAATGCATATTTACATGCTACATATAGGAGAAATTTCTTCTGACCAATATCTTCTTCAGTGGCTTGTATTATAATTGTGTGTGGCATGTCACGGTTTTGTTTTTCCACTCGCTGTTAGATATCCCAGACCTACATTAGGCCTAGGATGTGTATACAAAAAATATAAGAAACGAATGTTCAGTTCTGCTGTTTTGATTATCTCATTGACAATCACATTTTTGTTTGACTTTGACATAATATGTGACATTGTGTATTGAAATATTCCAAACTTTATTCTATGTTTGAATCTTTATATTCTCTCTGTCTGCTGGTGTATGACCATTGCTTTTTTTTTTTTCAATCTATCACATTGACCCTATGTTGTGGGCCATGTTTATACAATGTCACATTGACCCTATGTTGTGGTATAGGCCATGTTTACACAATGTCACATTGACCCTATGTTGTGGGCCATGTTTACACAATGTCACATTGACCCTATGTTGTGGGCCATGTTTATACAATGTTGCTGTTGTAATGGTCATGATGGCAATAAGACCGCAATATACTAATCCACCCTGCCCCCACCCACCTAGGTTGTTAATTGTATACCATTGTCTTTTTTTTTTTTTAAACTGATTTTATGTGATGACCATTCATTCAATATCTGTATCATGAAATAGCCACTGAAAATAAATTAACTTTAAAAATGACAGCATGTCTTTTGTTTGGGATGAGGTGTTTATGTATCCATTATACAATGTTCGCTTTAAGTCAAATTACATTCATTTTTTTCCCCTCGTTACTGATTAAATAAATTATCAACACAATTTTAAAAGTCTTCATAAAAGTATGAAACCAAAATGGTTGAATGTATTATTTACTATAAAAACATCAGGTGGCTTTCTTTCAATAAACGCTGAAAATTCCAAGATAAATGTGTTGTATGTATTCTGGTTTTGTTCAATAAGTGATATGGTCGTAAAAAATGTGACTTTCTGAAATAGAGCATAAAAATAATTTTTGTATTGATAAAAATACAGTATTAGTCATTTGAGTGACATCTAAATACAAAATATTATTGGTGACACATTTTGTGATTTGACGACACCAACAACATGGGCATATATTTCTAGACAGTCATTGGCTAACAATTCATTAAGGCGACCTATTTTCTATTATTATTTTTTTTTTGCGTACGTTTTTTTAATGTAGGAGGAAAAAATGTGACATACATTTGGGCATGTCTTAACAATTTACCAGCTGCAAACTTCCTTGATACTGCTCAATTTTGTGGATGTAAACATTACAAAAAAAAGCCTTCCACATTTGGTACCTGGGAGGGGAAGATCCACAAGGGGAAAACAAAAAACATTGTTTATCCATTGGTTCTTGAATAATTTAATTTTGTGTTATTTCACTTAGACCTGTGTACAACATAATTAATTGTAATTAAGAAAATAAATGGCCAATGAAGGGAGAAAGTGAACTTAAATGTTTGAGAGATTTTAAAAAAAAATTTTGCTAGGTAAAACCAAGTTCAACTGAGTAAAGTGTAGTCTAATTTTATCTTAGTTACTGTCTAAAATACTTTAACCAAAAATATTTAGTTACTTTAAGAATATTTAACATAAAACAAAATTTTACAATGTTTCTGTTAAAACTCTGCATATAGGTAAAGAGACACTGATTTTTTGTTACATTAGTCAAATTAGATATTTATGGATTACAATAATGGAGCAGAGATTGAAATTTGTTATTCTTCTCTTATTTATAAATGTGTATTTTTAGGAAAGGGAGAGGGGTACAAAAATTGAACTAATTTTACTGGGTGGACGGGTGTGAGTTTACCAAAAATGTTTGACACCAGTTTGCAAGGGGGGCAAAGTTTGTATTGACATGTCGATACCAACATCATGGCCATGGGTGGAATGTGAATGGAGGCATTACTGGGGACGACAGCAACTGACGTACGCACTAGGTCTGACAGCATCAGCTCACAATCAATTTCAGAGTAAATATTGTTTCGATAATTCATCAATCATCCGCCAACAGATCAATACAAACATAAAAGAAACGGGTAATAGAGAGTATGTCTCAATGGCAACCAACACAATAAATTGAATAATGTATATTTATTCTGGGTATCAGCATTTCACCAGTCAGGCTAAATTTAGTTTTCTTTTAGCAGGCTGTAGAACTAAAATAAAGAAAGAAAGAGTAATGGAAATATTCATAGATGTTGAAAGCTAACAGATAAAACAACCTTGAATGGCTGACCTTTAAAGTTGATCTGGTGGAATTTATTTTTATTCAGAGATTTGCCGGTCTAACTCTTAGAGAAAAATCTTTTGATGTTTTTATTGTTATATACAAAGTACAAACGAAAATATGCCTTTCTTTCCATCATATCGACACCGCTAGTTTCAGAACGTTAATAAATATAAAATATTAAATTTAGCTCAGTAACACAATAATTCTGAAAAATACTTAGTGTCTCGTGTTCTGATGTTTGCATAGCATAGTCTAGACCATGTCTAGACATTGATTTCAAGTGCCATGAAACTGTTAGTGCAGCTGACAAGACGCTGTATTTTCAAATGCGATACAAAATTGGGCGCAAAAAATGGTGATACAAAATTTCTAACATCTCGTTATTTTGACCTAATTATAACAGAGTTCACCAAACACTTGTCGTTCTTTTACCTCCACCAGTACACTACAGTACCTCACCAATACACTACAGTATATAATGTAAACTAGTAAATGAAACTTTTTTTTTTTACATCGACCGGGAAGGGAGCAGGATGTTCACTTGTCGAAAGGCTACATAACAAAACATCATCATTTTATATTACAATTGGGGCTTTTGTCCACGTACCTGGGGGAGAGGGTGTGTGTAAATTGTGACAGGGTGGGAGTAGATCTACTTAATAAGTGAACAGACTTTAACTTCAAATTGTTGCGTGAAATTCCGTTATTTATCGATTTGGTGAACTTTAAGCATTTTGGTCAAATTAACGCATTTAAATGTTGCGTTAAAAATTTTAATCGCAAATTTTTTTTGACGCGTTAATCGCAAATTAACGCAGTTTAATCAGCAGCCCTACTATAAATATGATCGGTACGGGGAACCAAATATCACATTACTTACTACATTATTACATTCCATTCCTTCATCCATAGGAATTGTCATCTTTTGATACAGTCATGCCTAAGAGAGCGAGAGAGAGGGAGAGAGGGAGGGAAAGAAGGAGGGAGGGAGGGACAGAGGGAGGGAGGGAAAGAGGGAGGGAGGGAGAGAGAGAGTGGGAGGGAAAGAGGGAGGGAAAGAGGGAGAGAGAGGGAGGGGAGAGAGAGGGAGGGAAAGAGGAAGGGGGAGGGAGAGAGAGAGGAACTGCCAAAAATGTTGTGTATCACATTGCTTTAAGATAAATGTACCCTTTTATTGCATGCAAAAAAAACCTTTTTTACGCGTCTTAGTTTAAATCTTAATTAAACGTCAAATTACGCTTCTTAAATAAAAAGAAAACATTATTTTAAACCCGGACAAAGCCGGGTACTTGCAACTAGTTTTAAAATATGCCACAACAACTCTCAATAATGTGATTACTGCAAAATGTCAATTAATTATAATTTCTTTCAATTATTAAATTTAAGAAATAAACCAAATGAATTATGAAAATGAAAATGATACATATAAACTAAAATGAATTACAAAGTTAAAAAAGTTAAAATTTTAGGGGGGGGGGGCAGACTGGAAACTCAAGGGGGGCGCCGCCACCCCTTAAAAGTTTTAGGGGGGGGGCGCTGCCCCCCCTACTCCCCTGCTCCGCCGCCAGTGGTTTCCTTGTTCATTGTGGAGGGGACTGGGGGGGGGGTATTGACACCATGAATTTCCCGCACCGGGTGACACCAACCATAGTGACGCCACTGAACCATAGATTTTAATATATAAGCCTGCCACTAATTATAATCATTAGATAAAAAACATAGCTGACACCACAGATTATAACATCTGTGGCGCACACCAATTATAATATTATTAGAAAAAAAAAATTAAAAATTTATTAAAAATCGAGAATTGAAAGAATCGGGACTTTTTGCTGGAGTCCCAGTCGAATCGAAGGATTTTTTAAATCTAATTTTCGTTTCCAAAATAGATTCGTGGGCGTCATTTGTTACACTGTAGTTCACGTATAATGCCATCTGTAAGTGTATTTGTTAAATGTGTGAGGTTTCCTCATTGTGGTGCCCCAAACGACCTAAATCCGCCTCTACTCACTTTAAATGAATCACTTAAACTAATCAATGTAGCGGGCACTGTGTGAGTACTGGTATGTAGCGGGCACTGTGTGAGTACTGCTATGTGGCGGGCACTGTGTGAGTACTGCTATGTAGCGGGCACTGTGTGAGTACTCCTATATAGCGGACACTGTGTGAGTACTGCTATGTAGCGGGAACTGTGTGAGAACTGCTATGTTGCGGGCACTGGGTGAGTACTGCTATGTGGCGGGCACTGTGTGAGTACTGCTATGTGTCGGCACTGTCTGAGTACTGCTATGTGGCGGGCACTGTGTGAGTACTGCTATGTAGCGGGAAGTGTGTGAGTACTGCTATGTCGCGGGAACTGTGTGAGTACTGCTATAGAAACATAGATTACTAATGAGTTAAATATTTAGTATACCAGAGAAAAATTGCCAGGAACACAAATTCGCTGGTCATAAGAATTTAGTTCATTGGAACTCCATTCAATGTTTTCTTTTCATATCTAACAGGGGTTCTCAAACTTTGAAACTTGGCGACACACTTTAAGAATTTTTCTTCCCAAGTCCCAAGCATTGGTACTTAATATTGAAGCCATTTCTGAAACACATAGGCCTACATACATATACACACACATAGGCCTACACACATATACACACACACATACACACACATACATACACACACATAGGCCTACATACATATACACACACATAGACCTACACACATATACACACACATACATACACACACATAGGCCTACATACATATACACACACATATGCCTACATACATATACACACACATAGGCCTACATACATATACACACACATAGGCATACACACACATAGGCCTACATACATATACACACAGGCCTACAAACATATAAACACACGTAGGCCTACACACATATACACATACATAGGCCTACACACATACACACACATAGGCCTACACACATATACACACACATAGGCCTATACACATATGCACACACATAGGCCTATACACATATACACACACATAGGCCTACATACATATACACACACAGGCCTACATACATATACACACACATATAGGCCAGGAGTTTTACCAACCTACCCAGAATAAATTATTTACAATGGTTTTAATGCAGAATCTGAAACATATATATATGAAGATTAACTGATATGAATGACAGACACCCAATGATAATCATGGGAATTTTTTGTACACCATTTCAAAAATTGCCCGTTTTATACGTAACTTTCCACTATTCACGTTTCTATAAGTGTCAATAACCTTGGTAAATCTGAAGTAATCCACATCAAACTGTCAGCAAACGTGCTTCAGATTAAGTTATATAAGTATTTAAAATGAAAGGTCAAATAAAGTGTAACTAATATGACAAAAGTCCGCATCTTCAACACCAATGTGAAAGCAGTGCTACTATATGGTTCAGAAGCCTGGAGACTGACCAAGACAACCACCACAAAACTGCAGGTGTTCATTAACAGATGCCTCCGCAATATCTTACGTATCAGATGGCCAGAAAAAATCTCCAATACCGCCCTGTGGGAAAGAACAAAGCAGACCCCCATAGACCAAAAGATCCGGAAGAGAAAATGGGGCTGGATAGGCCACACCCAGGTAGTGACTTGATCAGTAATGAGATGATCACACACCTCGGGGCAGCGGGACAAGCAAAGCTTCTCCAGATAGTCAATCGCACGTGGTTGACCGGAGAACTCCCTCAGAGGTGGAGGGAGGCTATCATAGTGCCGGTACTTAAAAAAGGGAAAAAGACTGACCAAGCAGAAAGCTACCGTCCTATCTCCTTCACTTCATGTGTTGGGAAAGTAGCCGAACGCATGGTCAACCGAAGGTTGATGTGGTTTTTAGAGGAAAAAGGGCTTATTACCCCAAAGCAAGGAGGCTTTCGGCGGGGTAAGAGTGCGATGGACATGGTCACGCTCCTCGTCCAAGAAATAGCCGACGGCTTTCAGAAAGCTGAGTCAACGGCGGTAGTTTTCCTAGATCTCAAGCAGGCTTACGATCGAGTCTGGCGTCCAGGACTATTGTTGAAGCTACAGCGGTTGGGTGTCACCGCTGAGATGTACATTTGGTTACGCAGTTTCCTCAGTAATCGTACTATCATGACACGTGTTGGGAGCAGCGTGTCGAGGAAACGGACCCTTGAACAGGGTGTCCCACAGGGCTCTGCCCTCAGTTGCACATTGTTCCTAGCTTTCATCAATGACCTGCCTGAGTTTCTGGGTTGTAAAAGCCTACTGTATGCTGACGACTTAGCGGTCTGGAAGACCGGAAAGAGTGCCTCAGTCCTTGAGAGCGCACTCCAGAAGGACCTGACTACGGTCGGCTGTTATACTAGGATGTGGGGGCTAGAGATTAACGTCTCGAAGACCGTCTACTCGCAGTTTACCATGGGCACGAGTATCCTTAAGGAGCCATTTAGACTGGAGGTAGAGGGTGAGGTTCTTGCTCTGGAACCTAAGCCCAAGTACCTGGGAGTGACACTTGATAGAAAGCTTACTCTCTGCACACATCTTTCGGAGGTTGCCCGCTGCACCTCTGATCGACTGAATATTGTCAAGAAATTGGCGAGCACGTCCTGGGGGGCTCGAGCAGATGTCCTGAGGTCACTGTACATGGGTGCAGTAAGATCTCAGATAGATTATAGCCAGGTAGTGCAAGTCTATGGGTCTAAGTCCTCTCTAGAGGCCCTAGATGTTGTACAGAACCAGGCTCTCCGGCTGATCATAGGCACTTTTCGAACGGCACCCACAGCAGCGGTGGAAATCATGGCAAATGTGCCACCTCTGGGTATTCGTAGAGAGCAGGCCGTTATAACTGCGTATGAGCGGTTTAAGTGGCAGGAGGAGACCTCTGTCCTAAGGGAGATGGTCGATGGCTGGGTGGAAAGGAAGCGGCTCTCGATGCAGTCTTTTATGCACCACGCAGAATGACTTGCCTCCAAGATCAAGCTGCCGACTGACCGCCTAATGCTAGAGACAGTCTCTAGGGTCCCTCCTGGCGAGGCTTTCTACATACCCGAGGTACGCACGACCCTGGTCGAAACCAATGCTGGGGACGCAAAGTATCTCTGATCCATCACGGATGTGGCTATGTAGATGATTGGAACCTATTCGGGGAACGCTATACTGGCCTATACTGATGCCTCTGTATCCAGTATTGACGGCCGGACAAGCGCCTCGTTTGGGGTCCACATCACTCTCCCACAAACTGGCTTTGTGAAAGACCATGCTGGCCTATGTGGGTCGCTCTGTGTTTACGAGGGAGAGATGACAGCCATTACTGAGGCAGTGGACCACATAGGGGAGCGAATCGGCGAGGGTACTTTGCCTGCTACAGACATTGTCATCTTCACTGACGCGCTCTCTGTTCTCCAAGCTGTAAAAGGGACGGGAGAATGGCCGCTTCTGCTGGAAGCCATGCTGATGGCAATACAGGGTCTTGCGTCCCAACATCACAAGCATGTGACCCTTCAATGGGTTCCCGGGCATGCGGACGTGCCCGGAAATGAAAGGGCAGACAGCATTGCCAAGGCAATAGTCCAGTCGACAGATTCCCAAGTGCTGCCCGTGAGTGCAAGAAAGAGCTCATTCGAGGCAGCACGTTCCAAGATCTGCCTCTTTGGACAATCGAAGTGGTTCTCGGGCTGGGCTCATGGGGTGAACGGAGTTAACGTCCGAAAGTTTATGGAGCGGCCGTCCAAAACTGACCCGTGGTTGGCATTCAAACATGACTCTCCATTACAATTTTTGCAGGCTGTTATGCATGACAAACCGTACTCAAAGTAGCGACACAAACGTGTCCCACACTGTTTCCTGGATCCGGAAGTACTTTAGCAACAAACCACCTTCAGAACATCTGGTGGAGCCACATCTAAGTCAGTGGCAATAGGGATGTACTTTTCCTCATGAAGCTTCCATCCCCATTCTGGGGGATTCAGTATTGCTTAACAACATCAAGATATGTTCCACCTTCCAGCCACTGAACAACACGGAGTAAGTAACCGCCGTCTACAACATGAATCGAACTGCTTGGTTTCAATGATGGTTCTACACCCTTGCAGATTTCTTTACCGAGCTGTGATTTATCAACTTTCCGCATGTAGTTATCTTTGAACAGAGAAGTAGGAAGTGTTGACAGCTCATAGCTGAAATATTTCTCCATATCAGGTGATCTTTGCATTATGACCAGAAGCCTATTAAATAGAACTGTGGGATCAATACCTGTCAAAGCTTTCTTGGAAGTTGATGAAGCAGCATTGTTTACATGTGCTAATGTTCTTATTTGAGACTTTCTTTTAAGGACAACACCCTTGAAGTTCTTGCCGCTCATGTTCTGAATAATATCAGCGCCAACTTCTTCAGCATTGTTGCAGTTTATATTATCAGATTCATATGCTGCAATACCTGCTGTTATGCTGTGGAGTCTTGTATCAAAAGTATCAAATGTGACTTCAAGAATTCGAGAACTTTTGCGAGATCGTCATTATCTCTATTGATCCTGGACTGCCCCTCTTCCGGATGCTGAACTGCATCATGGCAGTAGTTAATATCAGCATACTGCGCTAAAGATGTCCTTACAGCTGCATTCCTATGAATTGTGGAAGTCCATGTGGTGCCTACACTCTCAGTCACTCCTCTTCAATGAGTTATTCCTCCCTTACCTTTAATGGCCCGCATCATTGCCTGCTCTATGGTAAGGTCAACTGACAGTCCGGCCCACTGTTTTACTACGCCGTGCAACATGTGATCCTGACATGAGCTGCTCGTGTAGATCTGGATGTGAGTTAGTTAAGTCCATCATCATCTCCAGGTAGAGACGAGCACACTTGGCATAATTGTTGTGACCAGATGCTGCGAAGAGATTCACCATTCTCCTGATACTGACAAGATGTAGCTGATAGTTGCCCATTAGTTCTGCCCGCAGCAGAAACTTTAATGTAGCAATGTAATACATATACAGTAGCCAAAGGTTTTTACTATATAAGCTATATTAATAAGTATGTCAATTTCAGGGCCCAACCTACACCTTATACGTAGCTAGCTATACGAGATAAAGGACCCTAAGGGCCCCAAGAGTAGCTATCCCCCTAACATAAATTTGGTTTAAATAATTTTGGTCATGCCTTTTAAGTGCTGGGCTTCAGTGTTTTTTTTTTAATAATCTTGTAGTTGGCAGCTGCCTTTTTTTTTTGGTTAACAATTTAGGTCATCTCTTAACATGGCTGACAGTATTTTATATAGAATATAGAGGGCCTTTTTTTTACAAATGTATTTAATGCATTTAAACACAATTTAGGTATTCAAAACAAGGGTGTCATTAATCCTCGTTATGTTAACTAACTAGTTATTACCAAATAATTTCACAAAACGCTTGTAAGACATTAATTCTAGGTACGTAATATAATATTTATTCAACTCCTGGCCTAATAGGCCTACACATACATACACACTAGGGTGTCCCAAAAAAATGAAGTTTTGAAATGTTGATGTCTCACCCCACAGAATATGTCTGTATTGTAACAGTAGTTAACCTGCAAAATTTCAGCTCATTTGGACAATGTTTAGAGGTCCCCCAAGAGGTTTAAAGTTCCAGATTTTGGTGTAAAATCATTTGCGGTCAAATCTAATACAGAGTTAATGTTGCATTATATGCGAAACTGATATATTAAGTAACAAATTGATGCTTAGTATTGTTTATAATATTAAATGAAACAAAATATATATATCTTGAATGGTTTATATTTTTAAATTTGAAATTTAAGTAAAAAATTATGAAAAACAAAGTTTTATTCATTTTGTCAAGTTAATTCTTGAATCAATGTCAATCTGCTTGAAAAATAATAATAATAAGCAATGCAAATAAGCATTCCTGCTATTTATTTTGTACTTTGTACTGTAATGTAGACAAAAATTTAAAAAAGTTCTTCAAATTTAAATTTTAGCCAGCTGTTCACGATTACACTCTGCAAAATTTTTCCGATGTTTTTCAACCACTTGGAGCAAAAATTGTCTTTGTTCTTCATTCTTGGTGATACTGTCATTGAAATTTTGTATCAATGCTACACTTCGCTCTGCAGAGTCATTGATACAAGCCAGATTCTTTACAAAATCTGCTGCAACTTTAAAAGATGGTGTTGACCAGGCTTCAACAGGAACATCTGGAAAACTGGCATCAATGTTGGATGTTTCAAAAAATGTGGTGGAAGCACGCAAATCAACAACACTTTTTGATAGTGTTTTTATTAGATGCGGTCCACGTTCTGATTGCATTATCCGAACAAGGCCAGTTTTTTCTTTGTCCGACAAAAGGGTTTAAAATAACGCAAGCGTCGACAGTTCCAGACTCAAGTACCACGAGTGACGCACCATCATTTTCAATCCAGTCGATCGAAGAACAGCATCAACAAGATATCATTTACAGGTGCATCTGCGGTGAGCCTGCATGAAAACCATGATTGAAGATAAACACATATGGTAAACCGATTAAAGCTCTGATTACCTTGTAATTCTCGAGCTGTTAACTGAAAGATGGTTTCATTGCCTGCAAACAATAGATCGATATTCAATGCATAGATTGCTTTCGCCATCCACCTTGCCCTATGTAAGGCACCAGGTCTGCGAATGCTGACATCAACCTCCAACCCAACCATTTGTGCAGCAAGCAGAAGAAATTCCAAATAATCATCACATGAATGACTGACCTCAAGTTGACATTTAATAAATTCTTTAATCGAATCAGACACGATTATCAAAGGGGCGGATCTGGCTTCGGGTGTGTGGTTTAATTCTGGCCATTTTAATCGAAACCTCTTGAAAAAACAAAATCTCTGGTCCGGAGGATGGTCCAAGACAAACATTGAATGCATCGGACGGGAGTACTTCCAACATGTGATGACGTCATGCCATCCATAATAGATTACGTCCCAGGGCTACTTCTAACAGAGTGGAATCTCCATTGAGTTTTCCAGTATTGGAAGCCTTAGTGTCGAAGCACATTCCGATGACCGTAGATTCGTACTTCCATGATTAGATATGTTCAAATACTGCATCAGCAGCTACCCATCCTGACCCGGATGCTAACTTGGGAACACCAACAAGCTTTGTAGTGCCATCGACAAGTGACGAGAGCAGGACAGGTAATTGATCGCCGTTGTTGGTAACATGTCCGGTAACATCGGGCAATAGCTTACCATCCCAATGTACAATTGATTTTGAGGTAATATAGTCTTCTTTTATACATGCTGCAGCTTGTTGACGACAAAGCTTGCGATGACGATGCATTGTGCTCTTGGAAAATACTGTGTCAGATGTCGGAACACCAGCTTCGTTGAATGCGGATGGAAGTATCATTGTTGATTTTCTAATGCTGGTGTTCGTTCTGTCCAGCACTGCAGCAACTTTTGGTGATATGATGCCTGACAATTTAGCATGCTTAGTTTAAAAAAATTAAATCTTCAAAAAAAATGCACATTGCTTAAATTTTGCACATTATGTATTTTATATGTTTTCTAGCATTTATTAAATTTTCTAATTAAGAATCACACAATTTCAACTCTAGTTAATGGTAGCAATGAGATAAATATAAGTATATTTAAACTTCATTTTATTCAACTATGGCATGCAAAAACTGCAAATTATTTGAGCCATGATTCGTCTGGATTTTTATGTTGGCCTAATACTGGAATTTTAAAAGCTCTTGGGGGACCTCTAAATGTTGTTCAAATGAGCTACAACTTCACCAATTCACTCATTGTACCCAAGAGACACATTTCAGGGGGTGAGACACCAAAGATTTAAACAAAAAATTTTTCGAGCATTTTTGGGACACCCTAATACACACACATAGGCCTACATACATATACACACACATATAGCCTACATACATATACACACACATAGGCCTACATACATATACATACACACACATAGGCCTACACATATATACACACACATAGGCCTACACACATATACACACACATAGGCCTACACACATATACACACACATAGGCCTACAACATAGGCCTACACACATATACATACACACAAATAAACACACGTACTTAAACACAGTTATACATACATTCATACACACGGAATTACACACATACACTCACAGACACATACACTCACAGATACATGCCCATACACTCACAGACACCAGAAGCATACATTCACAGACACCAGACACATGCAATCACAGACACAGACACATACACTCACAGAATCATACACTCACAGACACATACACTCACAGAAACTCACATACACTCACAGACACAGACACTCACAGACACATACACTCACAGAAACTAACAGACACTCACAGACACCAGACACATACACTCACAGACACATACCCATACACTCACAGAAACTAACAGACACTCACAGACACCAGACACATACACTCACAGACACATACCCATACACTCACAGACACAGACACTCACAGACACCAGACACATACACTCACTTACACAGACACTCACAGACACACACACAGACACATACACTCACAGACACATACACTCACAGATACATGCCCATACACTCACAGACACCAGATGCATACATTCACAGACACCAGACACATGCAATCACAGACACAGACACATACACTCACAGACATATACACTCACAGAAACATACACTCACAGACACATACACTCACAGAAACTCACATACACTCACAGACACAGACACTCACAGACACATACACTCACAGAAACTCACAGACACTCACAGACACCAGACACATACACTCACAGACACATACCCATACACTCACAGACAGACACTCACAGACACCAGACACATACACTCACAGACATAGACACAGACACTCACAGACACTCACAGACGCCAGACACATACACTCACAGACATAGACACAGACACTCACAGACACATACACTCACAGACACCAGACACATACAGTCACAGACACAGACACTCACAGACACCTGACACATACACTCATAGACACATACACTCACAGACACATACACTCACATACACATACACTCACAGACACCAGATACATACACTCACAGACACCAGACACTTACACTCACAGACACACACTCACAGACACCAGACACATACACTCACAGACACAGACACTCACAGACACCAGACACTCACAGACACCAGACACAGACACTCACAGACACATACACTCACAGACACTCAGACACATACACTCACAGACACCAGACACAGACACTCACAGACACATACACTCACAGAAACAGACACTCACAGACACATACACATATGCTTACATACACATACACTCACAGACACAGACACTCACAGACACATAAGCCCACATACACATACACTCACAGACACAGACACTCATAGACACAGAAGCTTACAGACACATACACATATGCTCACATACACATACACTCACAGACACAGACACTCACAGACACATACACATATGCTCACATACACATACACTCACAGGCACATACACTCACAGACACAGACACTCACAGGTATCCACAATAACTTCCCGGTAATATCATCAAGCTCCACCGCCAGCATCAATAAATGGGAGGACCCGGAAGTAAACTTGTCTGTCTGGTGACTAGGCGAGTGTTGATAAAACTCGGGAAAGGCTGGAATCTTGACGACAGCATCAGCTGGCGTGGTGAGACATGTATGAGTGTGTCTGAGTCAGAGAGAGAGAGTGAGAGTGAGAGAGACTTGAGACACGGAAGAGAAGACGATTCAGGAAGTCCATACATAAATGGATGGCACACAAAGTGTCAATGACCTCGTAACGATGTGACGTGATAAACTGAATGAAGGAGGGGAGATTTTGGTGGAGATATAAAACAACACAATTATGAAATGTTCATTTTGTATGTGTTCATTGGTTAAATATTTTTCTCACCATTTTTTTTTGTTCGTTTGTCGTGAAATGTTCACTTTGTCAGAGTCTAGTTGTTGAACAATTTCTTTGTTTTCATTTTTCTAGCATACAGTGTTCATTTTGTCTGTGTTCATCTGTATGTTGGTTTGCGTTCATGTGTATGTTTTAAGTAAACAGTTAAGTGTGAATGTCTCTATGCATATGTATGAGAGTGTGTGAATGTGTGTATATTTATAAGAATGTGAGAAAGATGGAGAAAATGTGGGTTAAAGAAATATATATATATAAAATACTGCATAAAGACATTGTGTATGTGGGTACGCATGTGAGCTACAGCGTGCGTATGTTACTGTGTGTGTAAACAAACAAATTTAACCAAAAGAAAACAATGTATGTGAAGAGAGAAGTTTGACTCAAAGCAAACCATTTATTAATGGAAAGAAAAAAAAAGCAGAAAATGATATGACGTAAAATATTTAATGTGCAGCTTTGATAATAATAAAAACTATAAAAAAGTAAAAACTCAAAACTGGGTTTTTCTTGATTCATTAGTATACATAATAGCATTAAACAAGAATGAATTATATAACTGGTTACCTTTGCTACATAACCTACACTACATCAACCCAGTTACAGTTGGATATAAAGGTCGGGGTGAGCTCTCACTGGGTCACGCGTTCTAGAGCCTCCCATCCCACGTGGGGTGGCTGGGAGGTGCTTTGGTAGCGAGCCGCATCTTCATGTAGCAGCACGACAGGCATGCTGTGGGTTCAACTCCCAGTCACATTCACACGTCGCCCGCGGTGCCTCCATAATGGACTTTCGGCTATGGAGGGGACGAAAGAAGGGCACCACTGCAAAACAATCCCCCTTAAATAGACATCTCATCCGCAAACCCCAATTTTATGCCAGAGGGCCCAACCTTAATCCACCGAGCGGGGGGGGGGGAGTGTTGGGGGAAGGAGGGGTATTTACGGTTTGGCAGGAATGCACCCCCCACACACACCCTTTGTGGCGCTTAAATATTAAACCACCACCTTCTTCTTCTTCCTTTGGCTCTACAGCCCATTTAGGGCCCTGTCCTTCCATACTACAATTCTCCACTTTTCCCGATCCATGGTCTTCTTCCTCCACTCTCTCACCTAGGTCTGCATTTTTACCAGTTTAGTTTTCTTTAACTAGGGAATAGGGTGCATTCTTTTCAGCCCGACCCGCGGATCTCAACCTGTAGTTATACGTACCCCAAAGGGCACGTAACGACATATAACTTTGGTTTAAAACAACAAAGAGTTTGAAGAAGGGTCGCCAGTTTACAGCGCGATTCATCGCCAAACCACGTGACCACATTCCATTATGAAAATAAGTACATTAATTTCGTGAATTTACTTGTAAGGGAAACCCTCGGAAATACTTTCGCACCTTTTGGGGTACAGTCACGACAACGGTTGAGAATCGCTGAGTTATGCCACTGTTAAAAGTATAACCCCAAAAATAGTCGCTGCTAAAAAAAATGACAAGTTGTATTATTAACCCATTAAATATTAAAAATAAGTATTGTTTTCATTTACTACCATAAATCTACATACAATGACATACAGCTATCACGATATTTTCACGTTCAGTTTTCTCATCTGCTATGTTATTGGATTATTGATTTTGATTTTTTTTTTCAGCTCGGGAACTTCCCATTTGTTTTTTTATTTTCTGAACATGCGAGATGGTAAAAGATGTTGTCTAAAAATAACCACCAATCACAAAGATTCATTACATTTTGTACTTCCTGGTTTTAGCCAGCGTCACTGTTACATAAAAAAAAAATACCAAGATAGATGTCGTTTGAGAGAGAGTGAGAGGAGGAGTGAGAGGTTGGTGATACAAACAACGTAGCATGAATGGAGAAGAATATAAAGAATTCAGACAATTATTAAACTAAACTTTTTAAAAAATTAGGAATTAATATAAATCAAGAAAGCCGAAGATTATTTCTTTGCACGTGAATTTGTTTATACAAGGTAATGTTGTGTTGATTACTAATTGTTTATTTATACAAGGTAATGTTGTGATGATTACTAATTGTTTATTTATACAAGGTAATGTTGTGTTGATTACTAATTGTTTATTTATACAAGGTAATGTTGTGTTGATTACTAATTGTTTATTTATACAAGGTAATGTTGTGGTGATTACTAATTGTTTATTTATACAAGGTAAAATTGTGTTGATTACTAATTTTTTATTTATACAAGGTAATGTTGTGGTGATTACTAATTGTTTATTGTTTCATTTGAGTTAAACTTATGAATGTATTATTTTAATAATAATATAGACTGTTGTTGCTTTTCAGTTGCTCTATTAGTTTGTTTTTTAAGTTGTGTTTTGTTTTATCTATTACCGCACAAAGAAATGTAGATGTAGGTCGAAGGGGATGCAATTAGCCCCTGGTGAGTCCCAAACTATTTTAAGTTGGTCATCTCAATTTGAGCTCTATTTTTTAAAGAAATTTTTTTTTAATGGATCTTACAATAGAATACTAGGGCCCACAAGGTTTCATTGTTACAGTTAAATGTGTGACAAGGTTTCATTGTTACAGGGACCTAAAAGGTTTCATTGTTACAGGGGCCCAAAAGGTTTCATTGTTACAGGCTCCCAAAAGGTTTCATTGCTACAGGGGCCCACAAGGTTTCATTGTTACAGTTAAATGTGTGACAAGGTTTCATTGTTACAGAAACCCAAAAGGTTTCATTGTTACAGGGGCCCAAAAGGTTTCATTGTTACAGGGCCCACACGATTTCATTGTTACAGGGCCCACAAGGTTTTATTGTTACAGGGGCCCACAAGGTGTCATTGTTACAGGGGCCCCAGTTTTGCATCAGCGACCCTGCGTTAACGTAAGTTTTATGTGTTTTCCTCAAGAAAACAAAATGAATGGACAGATGCCGGTTATTGTTAGTTTATGCAAGTTGTTGACAGGGAATGGGTTGTGGGAGTGTAATAGATAAAACAGGAGTGAATTTGTACATAAATAAATTGAGGATAGATCAGTAGAATCAATCAATGTATTCATTCATTGATAATGTCGCTGCTGTTAGCCATTTTTCAAGAGTTTCAAAGCAAAAGAAAAGGACAAACTGGTTGAAACAAACGGTATCTGTTGGAAAGAGTCTGCAGTACACATGAAACAAACGGTGTCTGTTGGAATGAGTCTGCAGTACACATGAAACAAACGGTGTCTGTTGGAATGAGTCTGCAGTACACATGAAACAAACGGTGTCTGTTTGAATGAGTCTGCAGTACACATGAAACAAACGGTGTCTGTTTGAAAATGAGTCTGCAGTACACACGAAACAAACGGTGTCTGAATGAGTCTGCAGTACGTATGAAACAAACGGTGCCTGTTTGAATGAGTCTGCAGTACACATGAAACAAACGGTGTCTGAATGAGTCTGCAGTACACATGAAACAAACGGTGTCTGAATGAGTCTGCAGTACACATGAAACAAATGGTGTCTGTTTGAATGAGTCTGCAGTACACATGAAAACAACTACACATGTGTTAGATTATCAAACGGCATTGGTGCCAAGTTCAGAAGCTGGCAACATGGTCCATGGTCTGCCCGATAGGACAAGCCAGGCATAGGTCCCAGAAAAATGGCATCAACTTTATGAGGTCAGATATCGTGGTTATAAAACAAGCTTGACAATAACTGATGGCAGAATGACATATGTACGCCCTCCAGGTAATGACATATGTACGCCCTCCAGGTAATGACATATGTACGCCCTCCAGGTAAGGTTGCTTCCATGCCAGATGTAGCTAGTGTAACGGCAGTTTTTTTTCCTGGGCGTCCAACAGATGTAGCTACTGTTGGGGCAGTAGCTGCAGCAGCGATAGTTTTGTCTGGGCGTCCAACGTTCGCTACCAATGCAGTTGTTAATAACATAGTGCCAGTGTATCCGGAGCATCCAAGAAATATTTGCTTCCCTTTCTCTATGTAACATCTTCAAGTATTGCCAATTGTTCGTGAATCTGGTAAGGTTGCAATTTGGGCTGTTTCATTGATGTACCAGCTCAATGAGCCGAAACCGTAACATTATTCTCTTGTTACTTCTGTGAGAAAACTTTTGTTTCTGTCGACTTATTGGTGTCTAGAAGGCCGAATTTTGATGCACGTTGGCCATCTATTTCTTTTTCAATATCTATCAATGCTGACAGTAGCGGCCTTAGAGGGGAGAACAGCATAAGTCAATAGCCCTAGGCCCCACGAAGTGACACTCGCCCTAGGCCCCACGAAATGACACTCGTCCTAGGCCCCACGAAATGACACTCGTCCTAGGCCCCACGAAATGACACTCGCCCTAGGCCCCACGAAATGACACTCGTCCTAGGCCCCACGAAATGACACTCGTCCTAGGCCCCACGAAATGACACTCGCCCTAGGCCCCACGAAATGACACTCGTCCTAGGCCCCACGAAATGACACTCGTCCTAGGCCCCACGAAATGACACTCGCCCTAGGCCCCACAAAATGACACTCGCCCTAGGCCCCACGAAATGACACTCGCCCTAGGCCCCACAAAATGACACTCGCCCTAGGCCCCACGAAATGACACTCGTCCTAGGCCCCACAAAATGACACTCGCCCTAGGCCCCACGAAATGACACTCGCCCTAGGCCCCACGAAATGACACTCGTCCTAGGCCCCACGAAATGACACTCGTCCTAGGCCCCACGAAATGACACTCGTCCTAGGCCCCACGAAATGACACTCGCCCTAGGCCCCACGAAATGACACTCGTCCTAGGCCCCACAAAATGACACTCGTCCTAGGCCCCACGAAATGACACTCGTCCTAGGCCCCGTAAAATGACTTTCGCCATAGGCCCTGCGTAGTGCTCTGATGCCAAGCTATACATTGCCTGTGTGTGAAGTTTCTTTATTACCACCCAGATGTTGACAAATTGTATACTGTGTCTTTAATCATAAGCCACGTGTCTATTTCCATTCAGAGTTAAAAAAAAACAAGGTGAAAGAGTGAATTGGGCGACTGTGAATAAAGAAGTAATTCATTTTCACTTTGAGCACAATGCTGTCTATTGATAATAAAATTCATTTCGATTTCCGATGGGGCATCCATACTTAATCATTTGGTATGTCTTATCCTTTTATATATTTCACAATAATAAATGGTCTGTTGAATTTTCTTCTCGGTGATTCGTCGTCTACTGATCTGAACCTCAATGTCCTACTCTACCAACCGAGCCAACTTGATAGCATTATGCCCCTCCACCGGCAACTCAGTGTCGGTCAAACCACAACTCGACTACTCAAAAAAAATGTTATAAACTTAATTAAAAATCTGGGGTCCTAAATTCGTTTATATCAATGAAGATTAAGTTTAATTTGTATTGTTATAAACACCCTATCCGCAGGCTAATAAGAACCCATTGTGTCTCGCGATTTAAAATGACTGCCCACCCATGAGCGGATGTTGGACAGCGGTTTTCAACATTTATCACGGAATTGTGTCCCCGGGTACCCCAAAAGTTAATCAAACTGGAGACCTTCTTCAAACTCTTGGTTGGTTCAAACGAAAATGATATGTCTTTGCGTACTCCTGCATAACCTGTACCGTACCCCCTGAGGTACGCGTAATACCGGTTGATAACCGCGGAATTAGGAAATAATTTACAATGTATGTTTATAATTTAAACTTTTTATGTTATTTTATTTCATAATTTTAAAAAGGTAAAAAAATGGAGGGAGAATCAACCGTGAAAATTGGAAGTTTAAGAGACTGTCTCAGCATGTTCAAGGATCAAGTAATAGAAATGTTGGACATATAGTCAACAAGTAATTGTCTATACTAACCACATCAAATGACCATCCATTCGGCGGAGGGAGTGGCGTTTACTAGCTCACCACTTGTCTGGGGGACACATATCGGTCAATCCTGATTGATTCGTTGGTCGCGGTTGAATACAGATGGCTACCTACAGCATTGGTCAGCTAGACATAATGATCATTTCACTGTCGGTCAACGTGTGCGTCATCTGCAACCTTCTCCTGACCCAAATAGTTCAACGAGTAATGCAGGTCCTGGAATCCAAGATGGCCGTAGCATCGTGTCTGGCTGAGCTACACAGGAGGGGTCCTCACCATCTAGCCCGAGTGTAAGTCTTTCAATGTTTAATTCTGCACAACAATGTTTTGTGCAATAGTGATGTATAGAGTGATTAATTTGTAACTACATACTGGAGTAATGGTCCAATAGAGTGATTGATTTGTAACCTACATATCGGAGTAATGGTCCAATAGAGTGATTGATTTGTAACCTACATACTGGAGTAATGTTCCAATAGAGTGATTGATTTGTAATCACATACTCGAGTAAGTGTTCGTCCAATAGAGTGGATTGGATATGCAACTACATACTGGAGTAAGTGTTCGCCCAATAGAGTGATTGATTTGTAACCTACATACTGGAGTAATGGTCCAATAGAGTGATTGATTTGTAACCTACATACTGGAGTAATGGTCCAATAGAGTGATTGATTTGTAACTACATACTGGAGTAAGTGTCCGTCCAATAGAGTGATTGATTTAGAATT
Source organism: Bulinus truncatus (assembly GCA_021962125.1). Lineage (NCBI taxonomy): Eukaryota > Metazoa > Mollusca > Gastropoda > Planorbidae > Bulinus > Bulinus truncatus. The sequence goes on along the minus strand of JAGDYQ010000071.1, from coordinate 3,136,634 downwards.
ATTTCAAATGACGAAAAATCGAGTTATTTTGAAACCTATGCTAAAAGGTTATAAAATCAGTTTCTAAACAGGCATAGACAAGCACAGATGAGAAACAAAATTTGTCATAGACTGACATAGACCACGACACCTGAAAAAGAAAGTTGTTCATAGACTGACCAAGACCATCACACCTGAAAAAGAAAGTTGTTCATAGACTGACCAAGACCATCATAAAAAACTGTACACAAGCTTCAATACACAATCTTCTGTACACCAGTATGTATAATTAATTATAACAGATTTATTAAGCATTAGTACATAGTATATGTGTATTGAATTAGTTATTGAGACCAGTTTATGGACATGTATCAATCACGAAAAGTGATGCGAATTGTTTTATTTTTATTCAACAACAATGTCAAACATGTGTTTTTCTCGTACCGTAGTTTACGAACTAATCAAGTACGTCAACCCCTGTTCCCTTTCCCTGTTATATTTTGCTACACTTCGCCCCACATGAATCGTGTTTACCCTACCCTCCAATATCGTACATACCCTTCCAGTTTCCATCCCAAAAATACACAGTCATTATATGTTCCTTTTCCTACATCAAATAATAGTATATCCAGAAAGTACTCGCTCCCTTATTATTAACACTTTTTTAAAAATATTTCCTTTCCCAACCCAATTACATTTTTGATTGATACACTTAGCTGTCTCTTCACTTTGATGACGTTACTTATTGCTTACCCAACCACCGTACCCTTTGTCCAAAACATGTTTACACAGGTTACAGATCAAACTTGCAGCTCGCATTCGCAGATGTTCACTAAATGTATTCAACGTCATAAATTACAATAAAGGAATGACAATCATATTGTTTCAAGGTCATATCGCTGCTATGATTTTATGTAAACGTGACTATTTCTGTGTTCAGGTATTTTTGTCGTGCTTTTTTTTTTTAATCTTGTCTGATCTGGTTATAGAATTGGATTATTTACTGTTTTTTTCGCTACTCTGAAATACTTGCATCTGGGTAAAATTTAACACATTTAGTATTTGTGTTAAAATATAATCGTATATTTTTAACGCATTAATTATATATGTATCACAATCGCCTTTTGTATACTGTTGTGATGGCCGTTGTCCGTGGGTAATCTAGTTCTGAACTGGATACGTGAGGTCAATAATTTATTTGTGTACAGCCACGTGACGAATAAATACAGAACGACTCAAGTCGGGTGATATGATAACAACACTTGACTTTATTCAATGTAGATACATATAGCTCTAAAAAGAACTCTCTTAGCGGAGCGAGCGCTATGGTTACAATATGCAAACCATACGTATACAAAATAACTCTAAAAAAAGGTTACAATCGGGAGTCTAAACAGACTCGTATAACGTGGACCCTGCAAAAGGGGGAATGCGCCCGGTCCCCGCAAGGGGGTGTACTGCTCCCCGATTACTAAAACTCATCTCCTTTATATCATTGGGCCCCTTAATCTGTTCCTGTCCAAACATACATCAACGTCATGTCACCCAGGTGTGCTGGACAACGGTACCATATGATAAGGCGCGCAGCTCTGTTATCATCCGGCGTGGTCCGAGGAATTAATCTCATGGGAGGGGGGGAAGATGGATGTCCGGCGGAGACGTGTCCACCGTCACGGGCTATTGGTTTGACTAACAAGACTGTGCATGTCAGCCCAACGTCCGTACATTCCATTGGGAGAAGGAGTGGTGGGGGGTATGAGAAGGGTTGGGGTAGATAAAGGGGTGTGGTTGATATAACACGGGAAGAAAAGGGGTGGGGGCTGAACGGGAAGATGTCTTAATACAGTTTGTAACAATATGAAACTAATAGTGCAGTTGTTATGATGTCATCAAGATGCTGTATTATCGAAAATGCGGAAAAAAATTACGTGCAAAAAATGATGATATAAAATTCTATTATCTCGTTTATTATCATCTAATTATAACCGGGTTCACTATACACTTGTTGTTTTTTTTACCTCCAACAATACACCACAGTACCTCGACCAATACACTACAGTATATAATGTTAACTAGTCAATGAAACTTTTCTTTTTATATCAACCTGGGAAGGGAGCATCATTTTATATTACAAGTGGGGTTTTTGTCGAATTGGCGACAGGGTAGGGGTGGTAGATCGACTAATAAATCAACGGACCTTAACTTCAAATTGTTGAGTGAAATTCTGTTATTTTTCGATTTGGTGAACTTTCAGCATTTTAGTCAAATTAACGCATTTAGGTGTTGCGTTAAAAATTTTAATCGCAAAAAATTTTTGACGTGTTAATTATAAATTAACGCAGTTTAATCATCAGCCCTATTTATAATTCTTTAACTAAAATAACATAAATGTAAATGTCATTATTGTAAATGAACGAAGGTGAGTGTACTGCGGGTCGAATCAAAACGTTTAAAGGACGTAGATTGTCAATGTCTGGTTTAGAAGTGATCATTGTTTTGAAGATTACTATTTCGGCGACCTGTCTAGTAATTACATTACAAATGAGACAAAAAAGTATTTCATATTAGGCCCATGCAATGCACATAGCAACATAATTTTACCTTCTTTAAAATATTTTGTAAACATCTATAAAATTAGGTATATTCATGTTGGTTTCGCCTAAAAATTGCAAACAAACTTGCTTTTAAAGAGCAGCATAGTACGATACACAGGCAATGTTTATTTCGTTCAAGCACAATTAAAGCTACCGGTACCATAGAACTGGTGTGTACTAGAGGGTGTCTATGCAGCCAGCCAGTTTGTTTACTCTGCAAAGCGGCAACTTCCAGATAATTAATAGGAAAGATAGAAAAACGCCGCATCGGTATATCAAACTTGTATCAAACTAAATAGTTGAATAAATATGTGCACGAATATTACCAGTTGATTTGATTATATACTTTAGATTGCTAGTATACTGTAAATGTTTCTTTAACGTTGTAAACAACTGATTGAGAATTGTTCTAAATATTCCAGTTGTTTAACAATTTCGTCAAATTTTCAGCGAAATTCCGCAAGCTTTTATATTTATGTGTTCATCTAGTTTCACATAGCATAGGAGCATTTGATATTAGTTTTCTTCGCTGATTAATTCTCAGAAAACACTATAATTGACTTAATTGTCCTATTGTGTTTCATAAAGCATCTACATTATTTAAATCGTTCACGTCAAGATTTAGCTTTCTATGTAAACTGTACGTACAAATGATGCTTTGGGTCTTTCTTTACTTGGACCTCCTTCTAATCTAATCCCAACTCTAAGGAATTTATAATGATGGTGTTCTTTGACAAATCTAACACCAAGTGACATCTGCTCAATGCCTGAAGTAATGTCTCGTCGGCACTAAGTATAGAAATTGCAACTGAATTATTTGCTTCACGAACAATGTCTTCACACAAGAGAGACCCACAAATTTCGATCATGGTGTTTTGTGTAGTTGCCGATGCACTTAGCACAACAAGAACCAATGACAAATGATTACCTAGAACTTTATCTCCAGATTCAACACGAAACTCTAACAGGTCGTAAAAATTACCAGAATGTGATTCTTTTCCACGAAGTGCCAAATCATGCCGCAAAAAAAGGATTGTAGAAATGGTGGGACCCAGTTTGTTGCATTTGTCTTCTAAATGATGAGTTCATATGATCATCTATAGAAACTGCTTTGGGTTCCAATAATGCAACAAAATAGCTTGCATCCTTAATAAGAGCCTTTGTGCTATGTGCTTTGCATGTGGCTACGTGCATCTTCGATGAAATCTTTAAATTGTGTGCATGGTTTGATGACAAATGCATCCGGAACTCCTGGAATAACTTTTAACATTTTCGAGTGTACAACCCACGATGAATGGTCTGATAACCAAGAATATCTAAAACCTCTGTTTCCACCAATGTCAAATTTAAAAATCATACTTTATCAGGGGTCCAACAATCAAGGATCAGCAGCAATTTTAACTATTTGAAAGGTCGTATGTCAAGACATACCTTCCTATATCCAATTTAGGAAATGAAGAAGTGACAGAGACACTAAATTAAATAGTTTCTTCAGTTGTGTCTGGCTGTTGAGTTGTCCTGTTGTCTTCAATGTATATGATAATTCAGATGCTGCAGACGCCCTAAAATCATCTAATAACGGCTTTTCGAAATCCCGCGATTGCTCTACCTTTCGTTTTCTTGAGCCTGTACAACAATTTCTTGATATCCATCTTTTCATATTAAATTATGATAAATTTAAAACTCACTCAGTGGCAGACGATTATAAACTACCAGAGTTGCCAGGTAAAAAAAAAAACCTGAAAGCAAAAAAACATTTTCGAAGGACAAATCAAAAAATCGGAACATGCTTGTGCTTGTAGTCAAAATGCTCGAATTTTCAAATACATTTATTTATGTCAATATAAATAATTAATGATATACTTAACTTGGATTTGAGAAATAAATCTGTATGGCATGGAAAAAATTCCTAGCGACGCCCATGTATGTATTTATGTAGAATCTATGTATGAATGTATGTATATATGAATGTATATGAATGTATATGCATTAGGTATATGACTGAAAAACAAATTTTGTAATTTTACAAGTGGCGTGCCAGATTTTGATGAGCTTTTTATATAAAAATAATAAATACAACAAAAAATCATCAATTTTATGTTGAAAAAGTTCACCCACCAAAAACATGTTTTAGTTTAAAAATAATCCATTTGGCTCTTTTTACTGAATTTACTTTTTACTCCAGTTGTTTACCATTAAAATTCTATTTCCTGTTCTCCATGTTAGATTTTTCAATTATACTTGAGTTTGAATAATTATTTAAGAACCAATTATTTTTATTTTATTCTTAAAAATGTCTTACAAAAATCATCACTTTCCGTTGCTAAAAATAAGGACCAATGGGCGAGTAATTTGAAAAAAATTTCAAAACACTCTGAAGAAAAGAACCTAAATTGGAATCGAGATCGAGCCATTGCATTCACATTCTAGAATGCCAAAAGAGTGGATGATAATTGGTCGCTACATGGGCTTGGCCTCTATGGACAAAATCCGTACTAAAAAGAGTTGCAGCACTCAGGAAAGAAGTAGAGCTGTTATGGAGCTTTAAATTTCCCAATACTGTCTTTGTGATCAGTGAGCAGAAAAATTGAATTCAATTAAAATGTATGATGTTCATTTGAAACTTGTGGGTGACATACGGGAGCAGTTTGATAAGCTATTTGATGTCACAAACAAAACTGGTCAATAGTTATGTGCTGAGGACAAAAAAACTTTACCAATACAAATTCAAAGTGGAGGTAAGACGGGATATACTACAACTAACATTGCTAGTCAAAGTACAAATTCATCCATCAAAACAGAAATTGTTTGCAAAATTAATGAAGTACAACAACAACAAAGCAGTTTTGAAAGTTCCAGTGATTCAAGTGATAACGAATTTCAAAAGTAGCTCTGATGGTGCTGATGCAATGCAGTCATCCACAGAAAGCTTGGATCAAAGCACACATAAGAAACAATCACAGCAATCTACTTCTAGTGCAGTTTCATTAGTTTAGTCTGGGAAACTACCAGATCGAAGAGCAGCATTAGTAAGCAAAATTTTGCATAAGTCCGGCATAAAAATAGCAACTCCTTCTCAGTCAGGTGTCTATCGAGCTGTATTCAGAGAAGCAAGTAAATTAAAATAAACATTAATCAATACTTTGCGTAATAGTTTATGGAGTTTACATTTTGATGGTAAAATTATGAAGAAAAAAGAACACCAAGTAGTTGTATTAAAAAATGAAGCAAAAGAAGTGAGGCTAGCCGTCTTAGTTTTACCTGATGGCAAAGCTGCTACGATTGGATCTGCCATTCAAAAGTTTTAGATGAATATAACTTATGGTCAGCTATAAAGATGATAGTGTCAGACACTACAAATGTTAATACAGGGTCGAAGTCTGGTGTTGTGGTGAAACTTCAGAAACTGTTTGTTCAACATGGTGAGTCTGCACCAGTCTTTATAGGTTGTCAGCACCATATACTTGATCGTGTTCTTAGTCACGTGTGTATGCATTGCTCGGTGCACTAACTGAGTCTCCTAACATAAATCATCCATTTGTAAATAAGATACTTTAAAGATTATGAAATGTTAAAAAAGATTGTGAAAGAAACAAAAGAATTGTGCTCCAGTTTTAGAAAAACAGGAAATCGGTTGGAGAGATGATATGACATTTTGCACCATCTAATTTGCGTTTTTAAGCATTTTAAGAGTTCTCAACAAATGCCAAACGTTAGTTTTAGCGCACTGCCTGGCCTCAGCAATGCCCGATGGAACTCTCGAGCAATTTTTGCATTGTTGGCTTTCATACTATTGCCTGATGAATGAAAGAACCTTCAGAAACTGTGTGAATTTATCTGTGGACAATGGAGGATGCCTGGTTTATGATCATCATTACAAAGCTGAACAATATGAACTTTCTGTTTCTGTTAATGATTATCCAAAAGGGTTGCGTCTTCGAACTCATTGGTCTCAAAGTCAATCTCCAATACCCACTCCACGTAGCAATGTTTGTGCAAAAAGAGCAATAAAAGTCTTTGCAAGATATTATTCCCTTTGCCACTCACCAGAGAAACTGAATTTACGTTTTATTTTTACAAATAAAAGTTTATGAAACAATACTTGAAATTATTAACAAATGTCAATTTTTTTAAAACTTCAGAATGTTTGGTGGGCATTTTTCAATTTTTTAAATAAATTTGATATGGTTTTGTGTTTCTACAATAAAAGTCATCTGACGATGGTATGCCATACAAATGTTGTTCTGAAGTCATATACCTAATATGCACATGTATTTATGTATGTATATATGTATATGTATGTATATTAGGGTAGTCCAAAATAAAGAGGAAACACATTTTTTTTTTTATTTTCGATTTAAATCCCACATTTGATTACTGTCACAAAAAAATTACTTCAGAAATATAAAATTTCATAATTTTCAGATGAAATTTAGAGGTTGAAATCAAGTTGTCTGAAAATTTAGGAATGTTTTTAATTTACCACATTTTATCCCGAATATTGATGAACCTGAATAAAGTCTGTTTTGTTCTTTGACGTGTATAATGTGTAACTGTTTAATATTTATGTTGATTGAAAATATTGCCCTTATTGCACTCAATGTCTATTTGCACTTATTGACATTAATATTAATACGAACGGAAAGCTCAGAGAAAAGAGAATCAGAGAGGTTATTGCAAAAAGTGAAAAAATGACCAGGAAACTCTAAAGTTCTTAAATGTCCAGCAATTCTTATTGCAATTTTCTTCTGACAGCAGTTCAGATGAAAGGGTCACTGAAGAATATGAACACGATGAAGAATTTTTGATTATATCACAGAAACGAAGAAAATGTGCTAATAACAAAGTCTGTTCTGTCCAAAGATGTTGCTACAGCATTAGATAGATCACAAGTTAGTGATCGTACAGCAGTCCGTTTACTTCAGCTGCTACAGCTCATTCTCTTGGTCACGATGTTAGTGGCATGACATTAAGTCGAAGTACTGTACAGCGTGTGAGAGCTGAGATTAGGAAAAACAGCACATGAAGTTAAAGACCACTTGATCCACAAGTACAATTAACTGTACATTGGGATGAAAATTGCTTCCAGATCTCACAGCCAGGGAGAATGTTGAGAGATTGCCAGTAATTGTAACAGGACTGCAAATAGAGTGTCGCTTGCGTGTACCAACATTACTGCAGGGATATGTGACACGCTTCAAGCTGTTGTTGAATGTCTGAAGGACTGGGAAATTGGTGAAAAAGTAGTAGCATTAAGTTTCGACAACAGATGCAATACGGTGATTCCAAAGGGGCAAGTGTTTTAATTGAAAAGCTGCTTGAAAAAAGTCTTATTCATCTTGCTTCTGCCGCCACCATATGATGGAAATTGTTCTGAAAAAAGTGTTCACCGCATTGAGGATAAGTGGGCTCTCATCTGGACCTGATATTTCACTTTTCAAACGATTTAAAGAGCAGTGACATTTTATGGAGAAGGGATCATATGATACTGCAGATGGGATGACTGAAGAAGACCTTTCAAATAGAGCCCATTGCAGTTTGCAAATGACACCGAATTCGTCACCCACGATGATTACAGAGAATGAATGGAACTGGCTGTCATATTTCTTGAGGAACACCACCACTGTATGAGATATGAACATATATCAATCTAGTATAAGAGACGTACTGCACAGTAATATTAATGTACTCTGTATTCAATGTTGTCAACATTAACCGTATGTCTGTGTTCTGAGTCAGTTTTTGTTTACATTGCGTGAAGGAAAAATGTATTGTGTGAACTTTAAGATAGGGGTGTATTGATAAAATTTTAAAAAAAGAACAACGTCAAGACATACACAGACCGAGATAATTGATTTAAAAGAAGGCCCCGCCAGTTGACAGCTGTGTCATACATACACATAAAACGAGATCCGTGTTTGTGTGAACAGGTCGCCGACATCAATCACACAGATTCTGAGTCTACCTGTTGATTTGACGCTCTCGTTAGCACAGTTGACTTTGTCCAGGTTCTACCATAAATAGATCCAGGTTCTACCATAAATAGAAGACAAACGCGAACAAAACCAGAAACATGTAACTAGGTCATGGGCACCACGTGTTAAGTAACAACTGTCGATCAGCCGTTCGTAAAATGAATCCCCCCCCCTGCATGATAAGGTCGTCTTATAACAACGCATGGCCAATCAGGGTCCTTACCCGATGAGTACAGCGACCCAATCCAATAAGACCAATATTTTGATTTTTCTTGAAGGTTTGTCTAAGGGCTCCATACCACTGGTTTGACCGGGGCTCATAATGACGGCCCTGATTATAAACACGGATAATGAAGAACACAAACAAACAAGCAATCAATATTACAAACTACTGAAATTTGATGAAAATATTGAAACGGTGACCCAGTCAAACCATTTGGACAATTATTATTTACTTAAAAAAAAACGCATTAAAAAAGTAAAAAAAATAAAAACTCAACATACAAATAGAATGTATATAAATTATCAATATTTAGAATATAATCGTGGATGCCCTTGTAGATGTATAGATTTGTTTTTAACTGCTACTTATCAACTAATGTAAAGACATGTTTAGTTCACTACAGCGTAATCACCCAAAGTTTTCATTTTTCATTCTACAAAATGATAATCACCCAAAGTTTTCATTTTTCATTCTACAAAATGATAAGTCACGAACTCGAAAATATTAAAATCTTGTATTGGCATGTAGAATCTGCACGTGTGCCAAACTCTGAGCCTTCTCACTTGCAAAACAGGTCCAAAAGTGAGTAATAATATTTGAGGACAAACCCAGATAAAGTGAAACTAATTAAAAGCTTATAAAAACAAGCAATTAAGCCTGTTCCATTCTGGACACAGGACGTGTTAGCGCATTTTCATGTTATGTATCAGTACGTTTGTTAGCTTTCAGTAAATATTTGTAAATTTTGGAAATGTTTATAAATTCGATTGTGTAATGCATATATCTGTAAAAAAAAAAATTATAAAGACGTTTCTTTATATTTGAAAAAAAAAATTATTTTCTCTTAAATCTAACTACAAGTGGTTTGTGGTTACTGAAATAGGACTCATAATTGAAAACATTCAAAATTGTAGTCATTTAATCGTCCGAAAACTCCGTCAATTGTTGCATAGCTCTGATACTTTCAATTAAACTCAGAACACAAGCTTACTATTTCATTTGATGAGTTTCTTAATAAATCTTGGTGAAACTACGTGCTGCAGTATTTCGCACCAAATGAATGGGTTATTGAACGTACAAGGTGTAGAATGGGGCTATATATATATAATATATAAGCCCCTTCGGAGCCATCATGGGTCTAGGACTTATGGTTGCTGAGATATATGGCGCTCCTTTGTTAATATAGCTTATATAGTAAAAACTGTACTTTATAAGCCCCCTTTTACGGCCCTCAGAGGTCAGATCGCGAAATGAGCTTTTGCTGCACACATGGCAGGCAAAGACCTACAAAATGATATATACATCATGGGTCTAGGACTTATGGTTGTTGAGATCTAGGGTGATGACAGACAAAACGGGGACAAAAAAATCACATCACAGTGTGCCGCTTGTGTCATTAAAATTAAGAAGGAATGTAAAATCTTTAAGAGTGTCACTTTCAGTACGGTACAGATCAATGAATGGAGGTACCGTGTGTCTCCACTAGTCTCTTCACAGCCATTTCCTTCTTCCCACTCTAATTCAGGGTTGCCAACTGTTACGGGTCCTTATAATAATAATACTTGTAGAAGGTGTAATAATCCAGACAACACAAATCACGAAGTTAACTTCAGTGAAGAAACATCAAACAATCATTTAATTCTTGAACATGAACTGACATAAAGTTAAATTCAGGAGGAGTACAATAGCAAACTGTAAACATGCATCCATCTATCTCGATGCCCAAAGCTAGACTCTAATGATACAGATATCCGCATCCTATGATGCCCAGAGCTCGACTGCTTATAAAACAAACCATGTGCTCCCAACTGCTGGTTTTAATATAGTCATTTGTACCAAATGACGTATACACTAAGGCTCCCAATATTTACAGCTCAAGATGGCGGAATGACGCCATAGATACTGTGGTGGGCGGAGCCTATCAAATTGCGTCATCACGCTTAGACTATTATTTCTCCACACCAACCTAGATAAAACTAGAGCCATCTAAATAATAGAAAATGTCATCTAGATAATACATAATTTTCTAGATTTTAGAACAAATTAATTTCTCAATTTTGTTAAGAAGAAAGAATCATTAGGCCCACACACATTTTGAAAAGGTTTTCGCAAGATAAAGCCAGTACATTTTATCATTATTATTTCAACTTAACTCACCTTTTATGTACGTTTAGTGCTATGTTTTAAAAATACAACGCCTAATGAAATCAAAGTATACACAATTAATCATGCCAGCGATCATATAGTCAAAATGCTTTACTCAGACGTTATTTTGCACAATACTTTGACAGCGACTTTTCGTGATTTTCATAATTATAAAACATAAATTATTTATTTCTTTTTCAAGAAAAAGGTCAAATTCTTCGGGAGATGGAGGAAGGGGAATTCGCAAATCCTTGAGGCGGTGGAAGGACCCCGCAAATGACGCCGCTGGGCCAGACACTAATTATCTTCAAATATCTCCAAGAAAAGTTCTAGGGTGAAAAGACAAACTAAACAGATGTTGTGGCGTACAGTACACCAATTCCTACTGGTATATTTTTAAACTGAACAGCATGACTCTAGCACCCCCCCCCCCCGGCGTCCAAGTTCCTTACCCCTCTTACGACCATAGACCAGATGTCCGGGTGTGCCGTCCCGAGCGACTACGCGACCACAACAGTTAGACGCACAACAAATTACAACCAAGCTTCTCTCCCTGTCCCATCACATTGCCATACCATGACAGTATTATACATGTGTTGAATGCTAAATTAATCCATAAATAATAAAATATTACTTGCGAAGATCTCCAAGTGTTTAAATTTGGAATGTAACAAAGCGACTCTATTTACGTACATTTGACGTTTATTCAAGTATCGTCGGCGGGCCAGCTGAAATGACCTCACGGGTCGGATCCGGCATGCGGCCCGTAGTATGGTGACCCCTGCATTAGATTTTCACTTTCCCGCACTTACAATCTCAAGACACATAATAGTAACGAAAAATGTATTACTATGTATTATTCGCTTCTGTAATTATTAAAATATTACATTCTTCCTTTCTGTAAATACTATTTTGATCCATTGTGTTTAGTTGTGGAACAGTTTCCCGAATGAAGGCGTCGTAAAAGGACATTTTGAAAAATAATCATGATGCATATAACCATTTTTTTTTTTATTGTTACAATTTCTAAAAAAAAAGTAATGATGAAAATAATAAATACAGTAGATATTGATTAGCGGCAATAAAATGTAATTTTGTTGAAATAAAACACTTTTTCCCATTTAGTAAAAAATCTAGACAATTCGCTTTATGTTTTAGATAATTCTAGATATTTTTTTCGTCTTTATCTGGATAATCATGCTGTAAAGAGTTGGCAGCCCTTTTCTTAATCTCCATTTACCTTCAACTTTACCCAATGCAAGGATATTCACTGTAAGCACTGCATAGTATGGATAAAAAGGTACTGACATTATCTGCACTGATTGTTTAAAAATGTAGAAATGTGCAATGCTAGTTAACTACTACAATAAAGAAAATTGACAGCCGTGGTGTTGCAATATGTCCCGTGTCCTCGGATCGAGACTGCCAACAACTTTGCTACCTGTAACAACGTCATAAAGCTACAAAAGAACTATTACTACTTTATGTACTGTGACCTGATGAGTACTTGCCCATCCAAAGTAGAATGTATCGACGTGTTTCTAAACAAACGTTTTGTACAATGGATGTAATACACCAATATATATTTTAATACCGTATCAATTTTCATTATCTATGATAGGTATTGATTAAATCATATTCGTTTTATCCTTTTATATATAATATAACTCTACAGACTATTCGAAGATTTTCATGCATTCTCTTTCTATCTCACTCGACGGTCTATTGCAAACATGGACAGACTGCGGTCACTCGTTTCAGAGTAAAGCACAGCACTAGACTTGTATGTTATGTTTATTTTTAATTGATGTTAGTTCATGGCAATACTCCATCCATCTACTATTGGTCCGGCCCGCCGGTCAACTTGACGAATCCAATGGGGCCCGCGAATCAAAAAGATTGCCCACCCTTGGACTAGCTCATGTTCCGGACCTTATGTAAAATTTCAGAACCCGTTGTGGGCAGCGCATCATACAGTTTGCCCACCCCTGGTCTAATGCATCAATAATGTAAGGAAAAAAATGTTGCATTAGAATAATGAGTCACATTCGTTGTATTCACCATGACTAGCTGATTTTGTAAGATGCTTGCCAACATTTAACATTGAAGAAACGGCGGTTGACAAAAATTCCGCCCTCACGAATTAATAAATTAATACTTTGTACTTTCGCGTATCAATATCAGCATCAGTTGGTTACTGCGGACCACAATTGTATGTATTACCATGTAAAAATCAACAAAAAAAGACTTGTTTTCTTGCTAAAGTACTTGAATGATGTTTTTATATTTTTACGTATACTGGATATATATATATATATATATATATATATATATATATATATATATATATATATATATATATGTGTGTGTGTGTGTGTGGAAATTCATTACAATAGTATCCTTATTGGTGGTATACACACAAAAAACTATTCAGAAATAATGTCCAACTTTCATGCTGGCCAATAGCGGACCGACCTTGTTGTAGAACCGGGAATGTCTGAAGATTATTGCATGCTGAAATATGTTCATATGTTACAATGGAAGCCCAAAGGTTTAATAAAATGATTAAAGCTGTTGAGATATCCACATAGTAATGTATGTAAAAAAAATGTATTTTAATTAGTTGAAAGTTTTGCTATAAAAGCTTCAAACAGAACGGAAGAATATCAACAAATAAAAGTTTCGTGATAAAAATGTCATTTAAAAGGGCAATTTACGGGGATAATTTGCTTCATTTAAAGTTCTGGTTGATATAACGATGAATGCCACAAAGGCTTTACTACTAGTGTGTGCTAGAGAAACAATTTACTATAGAACTAGTATCATTACATTTGAAACTGATACACTTAAAAAAATATCGAGTATAAAGGTTGACTTGCTATAATACAACCCTGAAATGTTGACATTTTAAAGCTATGTAGACCTAAGTACATCAGCTCACAGATTTATATAATAAGAGCAGAACTTTGTTCAGTTGAAATTAATAGGTCTAATCTGAAAAGACTAACGAAACTGGCAGAAAATGATCAGAAATATAAAAACAAAAGACCTGAAGTATACATGTACATTTTAGCGGTGGACACAAGGAAAACAGAAGCCGCCTCACGGGGGTTGTTTAATTGAAATCTATAAATGTACGAAAGTTGGTCAATTTACAAGATTCACAAATGAAATATATATATAAAAAAAAGACTAAGTAAATGGTACCCGCTATTTGGCCACCAAGTGTATAGTTAGTAGTGACGTGTAGACAATACATATGTACGCTGAATCACCTCTCTTGAAAGTGTGTCACAAAAATGAAACATGGTATCTTGGTATCATAAAACTAAACTCCCCTTTTTACTAGAGAATATAGCGAGCCTGCAAGGTTATGTAATCTTGGTATATGATGTAAGGCAGTTGGGTTCGTAATAAACATATACAGAAACACTTATGATGCAGGTAAACATTAGTTTGTGACCAAACACTGAACCAACATGTAGATAATGAGTTTAATAAATGACTTCAATGAAATAAACACATTTATATGTCATGCCGATTTGGGATTCAATTTCTTTTGTTTTCCAGAGTATTTATTACCAACGACAGACGTTCATCCGCACAAACCTGCCATTTTCTTTTGAATATGAAAGCATAAAGTTAAGTAACACTGTATCGAACTTGGGTATTATTTTCCGATTTCAAGTGAAAGTTTGTAACGGTTGACCGATATTTCAAGAGATACATAAACAGTAACTAGAAAGCTGGTGTCATCAAAATCTAACTCTTACACTCTCTTACTCCCAGAACTCAATACTATCACTCTCAATCACATTCTACAATGGTTTCCACCATCCTCTCATCCTACTATCACTGAAAAAAACGGTCAAATGTGCATGTGTGCGGACACCCATATGTCCCACTACCTGTGATAATATAGCAACGTTCACTGCTCACTCTAAACTAGGTCACAACAACCAATTGTGCTCACCCTATGAGACATCCACTTGACCGATTTATTCCAGTCCTCTCTAACTGTTGTTAAAGCACATTAAATGAAATGATTAAAAAAAAAAAAAACAAAGGCCTGTATCTACAGTGGCCTTATCTAGAAGTAATTTAAAAAAAAAACATCCAGCAAAACAAATGCAATATGAACCAGGAGGTCGAAAACAGTGGGACACATTAACTAGTGATAAGAAAAAACAAAAGTTGGACTTAATTTTTTTCTATTCAAACTGACAGAAAGATGAAAGTTTCTCTAGTACTAATAAACTAATAAATATGTGTTGGAAATGAATGCGAGATTACGTGCTCAGACGTTTTTTTACAATTTACGACCAACTGTTACCCCGGACCATCTGGTACATTTCATAGTGCACGAACAGTGTGGAATGACAACACACGGCACAAGCACATAACGTTGGTTCTCAACACCAAGTATCTCCCCAACTGATTGCAAGACATCCATGTGACATTTTTAGGCATGTCTCTTTAAGTACATCTCCCCACAAAGAGTCGGTCACAATAGAACTGTCCATTGTCACCTTGAAACATGAGTAAATTATTCAAACAATGAATGTGTTAGTGATGATTATCTTATTATACGAAGTAGAATAAGGAATGTGCCCTCTACTAGACCGATGAAAAGTTCTCCATCATCTCTTTTACTTTTGTGTCTGTGTATACCCGCAATAATATTGTGTTCTAGGCGAAAGGTGGGCCAACATTCAGAACCGCGGGCTACAGTGGGTCTTTAAATTTGAAAGAAGAGCTGAGTTTAAAGAATACAGGAATACTGTAAATTAAATGTATCTTCATTGAAGTGAACATGAGAGGATGTTAGCGCGGGCCAAATCAAACAGCCAGACTTTGCCCAAGTCTGATCTAAACACTGAGTTAATGAAGCCAGGTGTGGAGAAATAGTATAGCCTAAGCTTGATGACGCAATTCGGTAGGCTCCGCCCACCGCAGTATCTATGGCGTCATTCCGCCATCTTGAGTGTAAATATTGGGAGCTATAGTGTATACGTCATTTGGTACAAATGACGTATATTAAACCGACAGTTGGGAGCACATGGTTTGTTTTATAATCAGTCGAGCTCTGTGCATCATAGGATGCGGATGCATGTTCTAGTAGAGTCTAGCTTTCGCCATCGATGTAGATGGATGCATATTTACAGTTTGCTATCGTACTCCTCCTGGATTTACCTTTATGTCAGTTCATGTTCAAGAATTAAATGATTGTTTGATGTTACTTCACTGGAGTTAACTTCGTGATTTGTGTTGTCTGAATTAATACACCTTCTACAAGTATCTTCAATATAAGGACCCGTAACACCAGGGTTATCTTTACACAAACACACATCCGAACCTAATTCGCACCTTAAAAATAAATCATTTAAAATCGATCAATTCGTCCTCGTTGCACAAACTCCATTTTTTAAAATGATTATTAATTTTTAGAGCATTTTCGAAAAAAAAAATGCTCTATTGTCCCCGTTTTGTCTGTCTGTCTGTCTGTCCGTCATCACCCTAGATCTCAACAACCATAAGTGCTAGACCCATGATGCATATATCATTTTGTAAGTCTTGGTCTGCCAAGAAAACTCTTTGGTCCATTTCGCGATCTGACCTCTGAGGGCCGAAAAAAGGGGGCGTATTAAGTACCGTTTTTTTACTATATAAGCTATATTAACAAAGGAGCGCCCTATATCTCTGCAACCATAAGTCCTAGACCCATGATGTATATATCATTTTGTAGGTCTTGGCCTGCCAAGTGTACATCAAAAGTCCATTTCGCGATCTGACCTCTGAGGGCCGAAAAAGGGGGCGTTTTAAGTACCGTTTTTTACTATATAAACTATATTAATAAAGGAGCGCCCTATATCTCAGCAACCATAAGTCCTAGACCCATGATGTATATATCATTTTGTAGGTCTTGGCCTGCCAAGTGTACATCAAAAGTCCATTTCGCGATCTGACCTCTGAGGGCCGAAAAAGGGGGCGTTTTAAGTACCGTTTTTGCTTATATTTTAAATATAAATAATAAAAGCTAATCAAAGGGGCTTAATCATTATTTAATTTTGTAACAGTTATTCAACATGATTACTTCCCTCTCTATTTATCTGCGTACACGAAAATGCTCTAAAATGTCCTTTGTCCGAAACGGAAAAGACTTAAATTGCTTGTTTTTTAAAAAATACTCGATTTACAGATCAACAGTTGAATATTTAAACACGATTACACTCTGTGACATTACCTTAAATTAAAAAAATAAATAAAAAAAAAGAAAGAGAAGATTAAAATTAGCATCGAAGTGACAAAAATCGCACCGTGTACTATCTCGTCAGCTCCCAAAAAGGGAAAGCTAAGAAGTGGTTTAACAGGGGTCAGCACATAAAGGAAAGTTCTAGCACTTTAAAATGCACTTAATGATCGCTATTGGGGTTGAAAATCAAAAGAACGGTCAGATCCAAGGAAAATTGCTCTTTAAAACGACGGACTTCACTGCGTTTGGAGATAGAAATCAACTTTAGGTCGAAATACTTGCTTTCACGGATACACGAGAAAAGTAGACCGTCACAACAATCGTCGCTAATAAAAATTGGTGCCGGTACTCAGTGATGGATTGCCTAAATTTTAGCTAAAACCCAGCGTCTAGTAAATTAATAATAAACGTAAAAATACAAGAAAAGTAATAATTTTTTCCCCCACATTGAAAAATGCGCCTGTTCGCACCGGTGCGTACCGTCACAAAAAAAAGCACTGTTAATGATACAATCACAACACAGCAATATTACTTCAATGCCAGCAATATGAACACCAAAATGTCAATAATGTTCAAATGTATAATCCCCGTAGCCAATCTGGTCCTGCAGCTCTGAAACAATATTAAAATGATGGAATGTGTAGCCATAATCCTCAGGTTCAGTGACGTTCAATATAAACCAATACTGGGCTTATGACCCTAATATAAACAATTCACGAATCATGTTCTATCAGCAAATGTACCCACAAGAGCTAATATTAACTGACTCAAAAGTTCTGGATCACATAGGCTAAAAGTAATAACAAAAAGAGATAGGAACCGCAAACGACTAATTAAACTAGGTGGGGGCTTGATAGGTGGACAGCCACTCAAGTAGACGATGGTCACCTGGACAGGCCAGGAGGTTGGGGAGGGGGGGGGGTGCAACCAGCTATCAGTGCTGCAACCTCCAATGCTAATGCAAACCCACAAGGAAGTCATATTGCCAGACGCCCAGGCTTGTTATAAATAACCAGGCGTGTCCACTTTTTGGTTGCTGCTAACAAATAAACACACAAATGTTGACAAACAAAGTCTGGCGGTCACAAAAATGGGGCAAAAAAAATTAAAGTGTCCATTAAACTATGCTAAAAATGTCAAAAGCCGACATTTAATTCATACTTTAAAAAACTTTTTTTTTTACAGAAAAAGACCAGCTACTACACTGACAGAATAGGCCCTGGACAAAAATAGGAAGATCCTGAAAGTTTGCTTGGAATAACAGTTGTAACATTTTGTTAGAAACATTCAAATTGTTGAACATAACTTGTAAATAAACATATAAAAAGTAAGCAGACAAATGAATTCATACAGAATACAACTCTAGATAGATTGTACTATCACTTATTTCTATACATTTAAATTCCAAGTCAAGCATCATGCCACATAATTATATTCTCACTTCTACAATTTGAATGAATAATGTAATATATTCATAAGAAAAGTGAAAATAAAAACAACACAGTGGTAGAAAGACTATAATAATTCACTTATTCACATAATTAATTTCTGGAAAGGAGCATTTAGAACTGTAAACAACAAATTTTGATAATTTACTGCATTACATAATTTAGTGAGAAAACATTCTTGTTAAATAAGACTAGGCACAATGGTATAGATTAGTATGGGACAGATCACTACAAGAACTTTGTGTCTAAAAACTATAGAATAATTTATTATTATTTTATTAAGGAAGAGGGAAAGGGGGGAAGGTTAAATTGAATGTCCGAAACATTAAGAGTCAAGAATAAAAATATAAGTAAAGTAAAAACCTCAATTAATAAAGACCATAGAGGTAATTTGAAATAGCCTCAGCCACACTGTCATTGGGTAGAACAACAGTCTAAACTTTGAAAGAATATCTACACGTATTTTGTTTTATTTTATTAATGCGGATTTAAATTTTTTTTGTGTGAAAATGTTATCAAGTTCTAATTATGATTTCAAATTATATTTACATGACATAACTTTTATAAAAAGTGGAGATTTCAGAGTAACTATTGTTGGTGTTGTAAAACTTGAAATCATTTATGTGCCTTGGTAAGGGTTAATGACAATCTATTTAAAATGGTTGCATAAAATTCTTGTTTGTAATGATCTGCATCTCATTTTGTGGGGAAAGGATGGGGGGGGGGGGGGGGGGGGGGATATTTTATGTTTAAGATATGAAATGATACAGTGTACATAAAATATTTCAATACTCTCTGAATGAATGGTATATGACTCTGAATGTCTAAAATGTGTGCTATATTTATTTTATACAAATAAATGTTTCCCTTACAAAGCCTAGACAGATTATTGGGGTCAGATAAAGTTGTGTTCATAGGTTTCTGTAGCCACTGCTATTCTCTACAGAAATATGGAAAACCTACAATGCATTAAAAAAAAGTTGAAAGAGAATTTTAAAAAAAAATTAGAACTTTAGAAACTTAATATTCTAATGAAGATTTCAAAAGGATCATATGGTTAAAAATCATTTTACCAATATGAAACATCGGAAAGCTAAAATTTAAACTACACTGTCTTTGATACAGGCAGATTATTTAATATGTGAGTATATTTTTATATATTACTAATATATTACAGAATTTTTTTATCACACATTAATTTTGCCCTTGCCCAATTAACATAAGTAAAAATGTCATATTTACATACTAGCCTATTATTACATATTATTATTACTATTTAAAAGTACCATCCAGATAACTTTTTAAAAGTTCTCTAATGGTCATCTGGGTAGATGAAGTGTAGAATATTTGTTTCTGTAGACATAGCATTTTAAGGGATTGTGTGACTAGGACCCCCCCTCCCTCACAGCTGCCTTTACTTCCCCAACTTAAGTATCCATTTTAAAGCTGGATGAACTTTCAGCAGGCCTAAAGGGAGACCAAGAAGCAGATGGTTAGAGGAAGTGGAGAGAGACCTTAAAGCCATAGGGAGTGAGGGAGTGGAGGAAGAGGACCATGGATTGGGAAAAGTGGAATAGTATGGCAGGCCAGGGCCCAAAATGGGCTGTAGAGCCAAAGGAAGAAGAAGGACTTACATCATGACCTGGAAAAATTCTATTAGTTCTCAGAGCGGATAAAAAAGGGATCCTCAGGTCAAGAGTGCTCAACCATCTATCACCAAATAGTGCTGAAATTATATGTTTCTTAACAATAATAATTTTTGTTATTCAGTGTAAAATTTTCCAAGAATGTGATGTAATTACACGTCTAATAAGCTCTAGTTAGCAGCCCATTCCCAAATTGCTAAATAACCTATCTGTGTATAAGCTAAGCGCCAAATAAAAGAGGTCTCTTGGTCATGGAGTTTTCCCTAGTAAATTAAATTTATATGCAGAAAGCAGATTGATCCTTAATTTAGCAGTAAGGATCAGAAATAATGTTTCCAGCAAGAGTTTCAGTAATATTAGTTCCATTAGTCAAACAGGCCAAACAGTTAAGAGAAGACTATACTTTAGTTAGAATTAATACAGAGTAGGTATTGTAAATATATGTAACAAAAAACATTAAATATTTTATTGAAGTAATATTCAATGCTATATGAATAGCATTTAATTATTTGATGTTAATTTTGTGTACTATAGTATATAGTACACAAAATTAACATCAAATAATTAAATGCCATTCATATCGATTTCACCATGTCTGTCATAGATGGAGGTTAATTATTAATAGAATTAAAAATGATACTTTCTATTACTGTATTAGCAACTCTAAGCAATGTTTGCAGTGTATCACCTTTTATTACTGACTATGTATAAATATGACAAGATGTTACTAATAATCGGGAACTATTAGTCAGTTGTTAGCATAATTACTGAGTAAAACATGACTAATAAAATGTGTGACATTATTATCCATTATAAATATTCCATTACGTCAATACAATTATTTTGAATGACTACAGTATTTTCTTCATGACATAACTGTATAAGCCACATTACATAATCAGTATACAGTAACTAAGTATATATTCTCCCATGTTAAGGTGATACATAATGGTTTTAGAGGCATCATAAAGTAGTATGTATGCATATTCCCAAATATCAATGATATCATCAAGATTGATATGATTTTCTGTGGAAAGAGGTAGTCGCAGACAAAGTCAAAAGGCGACATTATATTAATAGAAATGATATTTTCAGAGGGGAGAAAATCACTTACCGAATTAATAGACAGCTAATTAAATAAAGGCATATGATGCAATAATAAATCCAAACGAAATGAAGCCGTCTGCACTGCTAGTTTACAGAAATTATCATTTCATTGAACGAATAGACATAACAGTTCACCACTGCGGAACAATATTCCCGAATAGCCAAACCGTTCGAAGATTTCTTCTTCCGGTTCATAAAATGTGAAAGGGTGACAACCTATTAAAAAAAACACACATTAGATTTCCACTGACCTATATTTCGCTGACAACGAAAAGAAGTCTAAACAGAATGCATTTTAAAAAAAGTAATGACATGGATACATCATATTAATAGTAGATAATTAAAAAAAAAATAATTTATAATGTAGTTATACTTGTATTTGGCCCCGTTCTAAGCTTGAGTGGCATCTGTATATGTAAAGGTTGTTTTAGTTAACAGTAGATCTTCAACAATAGTTACAGTACCCACCCCCTTCCCAATATGTATTCTCTCTGCCGCCCTCTCCATATTTTGTACTCTCTCTTCCGCCCTCGCCATATTGTGTACTCTCTTCCTCCTATCCATATTTTGTATTCTCTCTTCCCTCACTATTATGTATTCTTTCTTCCATTTATAGATTGTATTCTCTCTCCCTTTCCTAAACTGTATACTCTTTCCTCTCTTTTTTCTGTATCCCCCCTCCCTTTTCTGTATTCTCTTCCGTTCCTGCACTATATTATTCGTCCCTCCTCTCCAATTTATTGTGTTTTGTTTTTTCCTCTTATGTATGTATTCTCCTACCCCTACTATACAGGGGGTGATCGGTTAGCGAACATAATCCGTTCCAAATGTATGTTCGCTATCTGAATTGTTCGCTAACCGATCACAGATTTACCATATATGTTAATTGGAATTCGATTAATTTGTTCTGGAGATCCTAAAAATATAATTTTAAAAAAGTGTCATGTACAAGAATAATTTCATAGTAAATTTATTTATTACAAATATGATACATACATATAGTCTTGCTTATTAATCAGTTCTTTTCCTTTCTTTGGGCGTTGAAGAACATGTCCAATGTCGGTTCTTTTTCTCTCTCATTCAGGACATCCAGGAAATTATTGATAGCAATGTAATTGTAGAGATCAGCAACCCCATTGACATCAGCTTGTTTAATGCCAGATCTCCTTTTAAATTTTGCAAACCAGATTTTCGGAGGACGAGCCTGTAGTTTGTTCTTTCAATTTCTTACAAATTTCTCCAGCCTTCTCTTGAATGATGACCATACTAGTTACATCTCTTTTCATCTCCCGTTCATTTATCCAAACTAAAAAGCAAAGTCTCAATTTTATCATGGATAACATTTTTTTTGCTTCTCAGATGTAATTTTCGTTACTCCTTTAGCGACTTGAGTCTTCTTAATATCTTTTTAGCTAGGGTTGTGCCTACTGTAGACCTGTTCAAGCCATACTGCATGGTAACATCAGTCATTATTTGTCCACTCTCTACTTCAGTTATAATCTTTTGCTTGGTTTTTATGGTGAGCACAGTTTTTGACACTCCACTCTTTTTAGGTCCCATAATATTGTCAAATTTTCAGGGGGTTTTTATAAGGCGTTTAGAGAAGCACATACGAAAATCACAAGAACATAAACCAACTACACATGTATGGTGCACTAATAAAAATGTGTCGTCGTACACTACTCTACGTGTCGTGCGGTGCTGCCTCAATAGTACTTAGCATTATGAATGATGACGTGTCGGCGCACGCATACATCCATTTTCAGGACAAATTGAGAGCCGAGACGTTTTCGTTAGAATTAGTTTTTGTTCCTTATCCGAATTTTGTTCGTTGTCCGAAGACAAAAATCTTTCTTGAAAGTGTTCGTTGTCCGAACTGTTCGTTAACCGATCACCCACTGTATTCTGTACTTTCTACCCCTGACTATTTGTGCTCAATCTCTCTTTCTCTCTCTCTCTCTCTCTCTCTCTCTCTCTCTCTCTCTCTCTCTCTCTCTCTCTCTCCCTCTCCCGTTCACTCTATATTAGGTGAACTTTCTATACCCTAGTTTTTATTCTCTTCTCCCTTTAAATTTTGTGTTCTCTGTCCCGTATACTCTCTTCCATTAATGTCTGTTTCATCTTATCATTCGATAAATATTTCGGTGCACTGCATAATCTCCATAGTAACATTTAAGCCAACGGTTTTCAACCTGTGGTCCGCGGACCCCTGGGGGTCCGTGGGGAGCTTCAAAGAGGTACGTGAGCAAGTCAAGGAAAGTAGTGATTTTTCTTGTATAAAGTATTGCTTGGTTTGGTTGATTGGTTAGCTTTTAGCAAAACAGAAAATATGTCAATGTTTCAGGCACAGACAACAATGTGCAGAATTGAAAACTTCGCTGGTATTTCCAGGCTTGCGGAGCCGGGGCCGAGGAGCCGGGAGCCGCTACTTTTTGTTGGAGCCGGAGCCGGAGCCGAAAAAATCTGGCGGCTCCACGGCTCCCAAATGTTATTTTTTTTTTACAGCAGATTTATTTTTTTAGCTTTAAAATTCCTAATTTGTTTGATTGTTTGCCTCCTACAATTTGAAATGTCATTTTTACGAACGCCACAACAGTAACAGCGTGATAGCGTGCACGCACATCACGTCAAGAAATCTTTAATGGGGAGTCGTTTTGTGTTCGTTTTAAATCTTGTTTACCCTCCGAAATTTTTTTAATGGCATGTTATTTTGTTATATATAAAGTTAAAACAGTTTTATTTCATAAAATAATTGTATCAATCATTTAAAATAAATTTTTACTACGACGACAAATAGAACGCGTCATTTCGTATTATTATTTGACCTCGAATTTGAAATAGACTAAAAACAAAATGGTCGCTTTCTGTTTTTAACAATTTTATTATAAACAGAATATCTGAAATAGAGTAGATAAATTTATAAGACTGTGGCTATACGGACCCGGGTCCCAATAAAATCCGATTGTTATTCGGACCCGTGGCAAATATGCACTAAGCTTAGTTATATTTAAACTTTATTAGACGGAACCCGAAAAAATAATAATACAGAGTCCGCTTAGTGGAACCCTAGACACTGAGTAACGATTAAATCATACAATTCAAACAATTATAAAAAAAACAATAATAAAGTTTATGTATAGCTAAGCTATAAATAATAAATATAAATACTGAAGTCTTTAAAATATTTTAAATAATGTATAATTTTACTATTTGCTAATTTGATCACTGAAATAACTTTTTACTACTTATGAAAATGGCGACTAGTGAAACCTCGGTCGAAAATAATGATATGATTCTGGATGCACTGAAATGGTTTGTTTTTAGTAAAACCGACATGCGTATATTTTTCAAGTTCCTGACTATGGGGGTGAACGCGGCAAAATTTGCATAACTTTTTATCAGCGGCATGTTTGCGTGGCGCAATTACAAAAATTTTTGTCTGGTGTGATACTATCTTAATAGGGAGCCGGAGCCAAGCCGGAGCAGGAGCCGTCAAATTTGTGGGAGCTGGAGCCGGAAAAAAAATTGGCGGCTCCGCAAGCCTGGGTATTTCCATATTTTTGTCGGAAGTCTGAACTAGACCGCATAATAAATGTATTTTTCAGTGAGTTTTTGAGTCATGTCATCTTGGTAATGTTTAAATTCTTACTTACTGAGCCTAGATCTAAATCTAAGCCTAGATTAGCCTAGAAATAATCTTAGACAAAAGTTTTTGATATCAAATTACTGGTATACACTTTGCATGTTAATTTTAAATGACACCCACGGAATGTTTTGGTTGGTAGTAGATTTTTCGTACATTTTTAATATGAAAATAGGCCAGAACGATAATCATAATAGAGACTTTTCGCTAATGCATCGATGAAACGGTGCGAAATTCTAGCGATGAACATATTATGTTGTTCTGTTGTTATGTGACTTGCTTATGTGACAAATACTTTTTAAAATGTTGGTAAACAATTCAAAATATTTGATGAGATTGGTTTGTTTTATTACAGTAGTTGATTTAATTTTAAAATGTGAGTTTTCGTCATCGGAGTGTGAAATATTTTTTATCAATGTTTGTAAAAGTAAACTGTCCAAGCCTAGTAGCATGGATACATTTGTGAAGAGAAAAACTGACTAGAACCTGGAAGATTCTGATGATCAAGCAGACAAAGACGAACTAATAAGAAAACGGCGCAAGTTTAATCCAGAATATATACTATTCGGCTTCACTGCAGTGGGGACCGATGCTGACCAACCTCTTTGTTTACATGTTTTGCCCGTAACTTACGCCAGGCCTACCGTTTAGCAGAGTTTAAGACATATTCTGGCCCAACCTGAGTTATGAAAAGTTGAGGTCAGGGCGCCTTGGGCTATGGGGGTCCGCCACCCGAGCTTGGAATGTCTGAGGGGTCAGCAGCATAAAAAAGGTTGAAAACCTCTGATTTAAGCCACAACATAGCCAATTATATATGTGGGTAGGATATGATGCCTAGCCCACTGATTAGTAGAGATGTAACAAGTACGACTGACCATACGAATGCAAGTGAACACGAATATATATATATATATATATATATATATATATATATATATATTATATTATATTATATATATATATGTGTGTGTGTGTGTGTGTTATGTAAGTATAGGCATATATATGGTAAGTTTGTAATTATGGTGTATACGCCCACATGTATCCTTCAAAAGGCTTTAGGCAAATAAAATACACATTTTTGGGGGAAATTACATCGTGTATATTGTTTACCGGTAAAATTTATCATTAGAAGTAAAAAAAATAAAAATCATTTACATGAACTATTTCTACGCGGTACATTTTACCCATCTTTACTTTACTTTTTTATTCTACGGTAGGTATATAAGAAAAGATTACTTGGTAATTATCAGCAGTGGCGCAACCAGGGGGAGGGCCTCAAGCCCCGACCAAATCATCAATACATGTTTTATTATATAAAGCTACTAAAAAGACTGACAAACTGTCTTTTTTCTTTTTTGATCAAACACAATAGCAATTATTTTTTAGTCCATGTTGGTGTAATTAACTATAGTTTGTAGTTTGTAATTAACTATAGTTTGTAGTTTGTAATTAACTATAGTTTGTAGTTTGTAATTTTCAGACACGCCCCATATTGTGCAATCCTCGCAGAAAAAAACAACCCAGAAAACTTTGAGTTCCAGCCCCGTAGCCAAGTGGGGGCACTGGGGGGGGCGCTAGGTATGGAGTACCCCCCCCCCCCCGCTTAAAAAAGAAGAAAAGAGGAAAAAATAAAGAAAAAGTAAAGGAGCCCCCTCCTTGTTGGGTATTGGTGCCCCCTGCTTACTTAGACCTGGCTACGGGCCTGCTGAGTTCCTTAAATTTGATGCTCACCTTCTAGTTAACTCAAATGTGTTAAACTCACGGTTAACTCATTGGGAGTGAGTTGTGAGTTTGAGTTAACTCATCTCAACTTTAATGATTTATAAGTTTTAATTAAACTTTTTATTTCTGCGAATTTGAGTTTAAATTGGGTCGATAACTCAACTCATGATCAACCTCTTTAAAATTATTTCAAGAAAAAAAAATTGATGCAAGATAATTTATCTTGCGTTATTTTAATCTTTTGTTTGTTCTCTTTGTTTATGCCAGGGCTTGCATAAAAATTTTCCCGCGCCAAATAGACCTAGTTAATTGGTCAATCGCGATCCAAATCAGTTGAATTAAGCGAAATTATTATTGTTGTTGTTGTTGTTATAATAAGTATAATGGCGCAAGTTATTGTTGTTGTTGTTATTAAAATAAGTATAATGGCACAACTTGTTGTTGTTGTTATTATTATTACAATAAGTATAATGGCGCAAGTTATTGTTGTTGTTGTTATTAGAATAAGTATAATGGCACAAGTTATTGTTGTTGTTGTTATTATTACAATAAGTATAATGGCACAAGTTATTGTTGTTGTTATTATTATTACAATAAGTATAATGGCGCAAGTTATTGTTGTTGTTATTATTACAATAAGTATAATGGCACAAGTTATTGTTGATGTTGTTGTTATTACAATAAGTATAATGTCACAAGTTATTGTTGTTGTTGTTATTATTATTACAATAAGTATAATGGCACAAGTTATTGTTGTTGTTATTATTATTACAATAAGTATAATGGCACAAGTTATTGTTGTTGTTATTATTAACATAAGTATAATGGCACAAGTTATTGTTGATGTTGTTGTTATTACAATAAGTATAATGGCACAAGTTATTGTTGTTGTTGTTATTATTAAAATAAGTATAATGACACAAGTTATTATTGTTGTTATTATTATTAAAATAAGTATAATGGCACAAGTTATTGTTGTTATTATTACAATAAGTGTAATGGCGCAAGTTCCCGTATTTTAGACGGTAAGTTTTTTGCTGTAGTAAAAAGGGAAGATGGAAAAATCGTGGCAAAATGTAAAAATTGTCTTAATAAAAAAGTTATTTCTGGGACTGAGTTGACACCAGTAATTTGACTCCCTCACAATAAGCGATCTGAACGATGTCCCTTCCTGATTCGGTGAAAATTTAGTAGTTCTTTCTTAGCAACAGAGATGCTGTTCACATGCTTTTACTTTGATTACAACAACTGATGCAGATTGTGCAAAGTCATCCGCCATATATAGCAGGCAATACAAATATATACAATTCAGTGAAGAAGAAATGTCAGGCGATCGGGAACTGTGTGGATAGAAGTTCCAAGGCCTCTGATGCATTTAAAGCTATTTGTGCTGATGTTGGAAAAGGAATATTATTTCCATGTCCAACAAGGTGGAATTCTACTTATGATGCGATTTGTCGTTTGCTAGAAATGAAAGAAAAATTAAATGACATTTGTTTGTCCATGGAGTTGTCTAAATTCAAATCAACCGACATTGATTTTTAAATGAAATTAAATGTGTTTTCAACCTTTGGCTTCTATACTTGACACACTGCAAGGCCAGAATGATTGCTATTACAGTATGTTGATTCCTAGGACTATACAGCTTCGTCATTCGCTCTGTCAAATTCAAAACAATAATCTTGTTTATTGTCAGCCATTCTCAATGGAGTTCAAAAAAGATTTGGTGACTTTTTAAGAGTTAAATATGCCTCAAATGAAAAGTGCAACTTTGGCAGCGGTTTCACATAGCCATTATAAACTACGTTGGGTTCCACCAAGTGAGAGAGAGAGAGAGACTTGATAAGAAATTTGTTTATTCAATCAGTTGGATCATGAATGGAAACACAATCCACTTCAAGTGTTGCTTCTGAAATAGATGATGATTATGGCTATGAAGAGACTGGTATGAATTTAGAAAAAGTCCATAATGTTGAAACAGAAGTTTCCTGTTATCTGGCTGATGCAGATAGAAATTTAAATATGTTGGATAAGTATACATACATATGTCAAAAAAGTATTTGTTCAATTCAATACAACTTTGCCTTCTTCTGCAGCTGTTGGGCGTTCGTTTAGTGTCGGAGGACAAATTGAATCCAGCAGGCAAAACAGACTCTCTGAAGATAATTTTGAAAAGCTGCTGCTGTTAAAAGCAAACAATGAATTTTTAGCTAAATAAATTGAAGTGATTCAATTTTCAATAAATTTTTTGATGAACATGTTTTTTCACACTTATACATTTTAGAAATTATGTTTTAAAAACAGAATGCCACCATGTCGAGCAGTAGCACAAGGTGACACCATGCAGAGCAGTAGCACAGGGTGCCACCATGTAGAACAGTAACACAGGATGCCACCATGCAAAGCTTATGTAGCTTAGGTAAATGAATGCAGTTCAAAGCTGCTCGGATTAATCTAGAGTTTTGTTGCAAACGTTGTAAAAAAAAAAAAAAGGACGCATGTAGTCACGTGGTTTCGTGAAATAGGAGACGTAATCTATAAACTCAATTTAATGAAAGCAATATACATCTTTCTGAAATACACTCAGTAATATTATAGTTTTTAACGCTAAAGTATTTTAAAGTAAATTCTCTCAGTTCTAGTGCAGGAAAATTCGAAATTTTTACCATTGCTCATGGTGGCAGTCTTGGAAAAGGGGGGAGGGGGGGTGGCAGTGACACATTGAATTTTCCGCACCGGGTGATACCAACCATAGTGACGCAACTGAGTACAAGTACATGTTACATCAATCATGGAATAAAGTCATGAAATAGTAGAGAAACCTGACACAGTGGGAGCCGCACAGAACCCAACAAAGAGCCACACTAAGAGCATCGTTTAGTCACCGTCAGCCCCGTAGCCAGGGGGGGGGCACTAGGGGGCCATGCCCCCCACCACCACGCTAGGTGTGGAGTGCCCCCCCCCCGCTTAAAAAGAAGAAAAAGAGGAAAAAAATAAAGAAAAAGTAACTAAAATGAGAAGGCGCCCCCTTGCTGGGTATTGGTGCCCCCCTGTTTACTTTGACCTGGCTACGGGCCTGGTCACCGTTGTATTTGGTGCTAAAAAAAAAAAACTTTCCCCTAAGTGAACAGTGGAAATAAAATGTTATCAGTTATGTATGCAGTTGTTATTTCTAGACGAAATAAATTCCACAAACAGTGTTGATCTGTTTGTTATACATGTATAACGTTTATTGTTTTGCTTTTTTTTTGTTTCTCGAGGAGTTATGTGCTTTCATTGAATTTTACGTTTATAGTTATTACCCGAGTCGCGTTCCAAGGAGGTGGGGGTGGGGGTGTAACTTCTTCAAATGTCAAGGACACAGACCTCTAGCGAACCTGTGTAAAAAAAAATATCAAGAAAATATCATGTAGGTTTCGAAAGTTTGTGGACACTCACAAAAAGTATTTATGGTAAGTGGGGGTGTGTGCTTATTAAGTATAATGGTGACCTTAACTAAATGACTGCCGCCAGCTCACCTTGCACTCCTGAATATCTTAAAATGGGCCCACCCTGATCACACACACACATACACACACACACGCACACCGATTTCTAAATCATCTTATAACATGTTACTGTTTCACCCGACATGAGTCATGAGAACAGGAAATTGAACAACCTTAGCAGCAGCCCTGCTAACTATATACATTTTCAATATTAATTTTGAATCAGGTAATTTGGAAAATGGCTAATTATGGTAAGCACAGGTTTAATATTGAAAAAAAAAGTTATTTTATTTTTCGCATATTTATCATAATTCGATTTTTTAAACGTGTGGCAAGCGATAGACTGTATTTGATGGACTGTATATTGTTTCGGTGTAGCGATAGACTGTATTTGATAGACTGTATATTGTTTCGGTGTAGCGATAGACTGTATATTGTTTCGGTGTAGCGATAGTACATTCATAAACTTTAAAAAAAAAATCAAACGTAAAAAAGATTAAATATTTGTAACTGAACACTTTCCATTTGCCCTGCCATATTTCTTTCAAACTATGTTCAGGGATGGGGATAATATTTCGCCTTCGGGCTTTTTTATTCAGATCTCCGAATAGTTGACTTTACTAGCTGTTAATTATACCTTCAATGCCCTTAAGCAAAATATTAATGTTTACCAGATACCACTACGTGGCTGCTCCCCTCTGCGACGAATTTCAAAACGAAGCGTCAAATATTAGGGGTCGTCCATATATTACGTCAACAAAATGGTGGGGGGGGGAGAGGGGGTATTTATACAATTTTGGACATAAGGGAGCAGGGTTAAGGGTGGAGAGGGTAAATTGACGTGAACAAATAGCAATATACCGTAATTAAAGATGAATACGGTGATGTAGGCACATGTCATAGATGATCTTCATTTCTAGTTATAAGCTTTTTAGTGCCATTTATGTTATAAACATATTGTTGTAACCCTCTCAATTCGAACACATGTAGCCCTCATATTCTAACACACGGCGCTGCACCATTCGTCACCTGGACAGGTGTGTAAATAAGAGATGTTGGTGGGGGTGAAACAACAGTCGTTCCCCCCCCCCTTCTCATCTGGCGCTAGCATCAGGACGGTGCATCGAGACCAGTCACGTGACCTGAATTGAGTGGATGGGGGATCTACTTCAGACTTTAGATATAAGCAGTGACCAGAGAAAAGTGGACAGTCGTGACTTAGCAATTAGGAAGTTATTCTTAGAACAACGAGTTCGTTACCTGAAGGTAACACTTTCGACTCGCTTGTCGCTGTAGTGATTGTTCTAATTGGATGTATTAGTTTAGCTTAGTAGTTGTAGAGTTAAATGTAAAGTGAATTTGTAGTAATAAATAAAGTATTAGTCTAGAGTTATATTGAACCCACGTGTCCTGTGTGTCATTCATTCTGTCTGTGTGTATAGTAGATAAAGTTACTACAATATTTATAAAAAATTTTAAAAAATTCACAAAAGACAAACTCGGTGGCAATTGGGAGATAAAAATTATGTCGCCCCTGACAAAGAATGACATCTGGGCCAACCTATATGATCAGTGATTATTTCCCATCAGAGAACCTACATGTAGCGGGTGATGTGGGAGAAAATCATTTACAACTGACCCACATGACAACACACTGGTCTGAACGACTCCATGCTTGGCCACCTCCCCCCACCTCCCCCATCCACCACAGATAGAAAATGCATACATTTTTTTTTAAATGTATTAAAGCTTTTAATTAACTTTCTGTTAGTGTGTCAGCTAATCTTGTTACTAAAATTCGAACCTGTTCTCGTTTAGTTAAAAAAAAATTCAAAGATTTTTCAGTAGAGAAGAGATTTAAGAAATACAATGAAGTAGAGTTACGGGCAACTGGATCTTTTTTTTTTCCTTCTTTAAATTATGGAAACCTTGTTTGGCCAGAATAAATTATTTGATCATTTTCTTATCTCGCTCTCCGCCGTTTTTTTTCAATGCATACGTTCAAAGCTACATTAAATGTGGGCTAAATACGTCGCCTACTTAGAGTTGAGGCCTAAAAACACACGCATTAAATGTTGGTTTAAATTCTTAATACATACATTCAGTATAGGCCTCGCCTATATCTACACAAATAATCGTCAGGCGAAACTGTCATCTACATTATGTATGTAAGGGAATCATTTGTACATTTTGTACTGACGGCTCAGTTGTGTTTAATTGCTCCCAACGTGTTACTGGAGAAAAAAAAACCGGTTCAGCTGCAGTTGGTCTATTAATAAATCAAGACGGGTGGGGTGTTGGAACTATCAATATCAAATATTTATTCCCAGTGAATTGTTCTTATTTTAAAAAAAAATAATGGAAAGCAACTCAGTTTTTAATGTGAAAAAGTTTTATGGCTGTCACAGTGTTAGACATGGAGTTAGCTGACCAAAAAACAGCGGCTAACCCACATACTTGACCAACAACAGCGACTAACCCGCATGCTTGACCAACAACATTAATCCTGCATACTTGAGCACACCGGTGGCTAACCCGCATACTTGGCCAACAACAGCTAACCCGCATACTTGGTCAACAACAGCTAACCTGCATGCTTGACCAACAGCAGCTAACCCGCATACTTGGCCAACAACAGCTAACCTGCATGCTTGACCAACAGCGGCTAACCCACATACTTGACCAACAACAGCGGCTAACCCGCATGCTTGACCAACAACATCTATCCTGCATACTTGAGCACACCGGTGGCTAACCCGCATACTTAGCCAACAACAGCTAACCCGCATACTTGGTCAACAACAGCTAACCTGCATGCTTGACCAATAGCGGCTAACCCGCATACGTGGCCAACAACAGCTAACCTGCATGCTTGAACAACAGCGGCTAACCCGCATACTTGGCCAACAACAGCTAACCTGCATGCTTGACCACACCGGTGGCTATCCCACATACATGACCAACAGCGGCTAACCCGCATTCTTGGTCAACAACAGCTAACCTGCATGCTTGAACAACAGCGGCTAACCCGCATACTTGGCCAACAACAGCTAACCTGCATGCTTGACCACACTGGTGGCTATCCCACATACTTAACCAACAACAGCTAACCTGCATACTTGACCAACAACAACTAACCTGCATATTTGACCAATTACAGCGGCTAACCCGCATGCTTGACCAACAACATCTATCCTGCATACTTGAGCACACCGGTGGCCAACCCGCATACTTGGCCAACAACGGCTAACCCGCATACTTGGTCAACTACAGTTAACCTGCATGCTTGACCAACAGCGGCTAACCCGCATACTTGGCCAACAACAGCTAACCTGCATGCTTGACCACACCGGTGGCTATCCCACATACTTGACCAACAGCGGCTAACCCGCATACTTGGCCAACAACAGCTAACCCACATACTTAACCACACTGGTGGCTATCCCACATACTTAACCAACAACAGCTAACCCGCATACTTGACCAACAACAGCTAACCTGCATACTTGACCAACAACAACTAACCTGCATACTTGACCAATTACAGCGACTAACCCGCATGCTTGACCAACAACATCTATCCTGCATACTTGAGCACACTGGTGGCTAACCCGCATACTTGGCCAAAACCAGCTAACCCGCATACTTGGTCAAATACAGCTAACCTGGATGCTTGACCAACAGCGGCTAACCCGCATACTTGGCCAACAACAGCTAACCTGCATGCTTGACCACACCGGTGGTTATCCCAATACTTGACCAACAACAGCTAACCCGCAAACTTGACCAACACCGGTGGATAACCTGCATGCTTGACCAACAACAGCTAACCCGCATACTTGACCAACAACAGCTAACTTGCATGCTTGACCAACAACAGCTAACCCGCATACTTGACCAACAACAGCTAACCTGCATACTTGACCAACAACAACTATCCTGCATACTTGACCAATAACAGCGGCTAAGCCACATGCTTGACCAACAACAACTAACCCGCATACTTGACCAACAACAGCTAACCTGCATGCTTGACCACACCGGTGGTTATCCCACATACTTGACCAACAACAGCTAACCCGCAAACTTGACCAACACCGGTGGCTAACCTGCATGCTTGACCAACAACAGCTAACCCGGATACTTGACCAACAACAGCTAACTTGCATGCTTGACCAACAACAGCTAACCCGCATACTTGACCAACAACAGCTAACCTGCATACTTGACCAACAACAACTAACCTGCATACTTGACCAATAACAGCGGCTAAGCCACATGCTTGACCAACACCGGTGGCTAACCCACATACTTGACCAACAAAATCTAACCTGCATGCTTGACTAACACCGGTGGCTAACTGGCATACTTGACAAACAACAGCTAACCTGCATGTTTGGAAACTCCTGCACTGTGTGCACCACTGGACATATTGATCTGTCTAGTACAAAGACGTCACTGGACATATTGACCTGTCTAGTACACCGATACCACTGGACGTATTGACCTGTCTAGTACACAGACACCACTGGACATATTGGTATGCCTAGTACACAGACATCACTGGACATATTGACCTGTCTAGTACACAGAAACCACTGGACATATTGGTATGCCTAGTACACAGACACCACTGGACATATTGGTATGCCTAGTACACAGACATCACTGGATATATTGATGTCTAGTACACAGACACCACTGGACATATTGGTATGCCTAGTACAGAGACATCACTGGACATATTGACCTGTCTAGTACACAGATACCACTGGACATATTCTGTCTAGTACACAGATACCACTGGACATATTGACCTGTATAGTATACAGATACCACTGGACATATTGACCTGTATAGTATACAGATACCACTGGACATATTGACCTGTCTAGTACACAGACACCACTGGACATATTGACCTGTCTAGTACACAGACACCACTGGACATATTGGTATGCCTAGTA
The DNA here is from genome assembly GCA_021962125.1 of Bulinus truncatus. NCBI lineage: Eukaryota > Metazoa > Mollusca > Gastropoda > Planorbidae > Bulinus > Bulinus truncatus. The sequence goes on along the minus strand of JAGDYQ010000071.1, from coordinate 3,101,444 downwards.
CACAGACATCACTGGATATATTGATGTCTAGTACACAGATACCACTAAACATATTGACCTGTCTAGTACACAGACACCACTGGACATATTGGTATGCCTAGTACACAGACATCACTGGACATATTGACCTGTCTAGTACACAGACACCACTGGACATATTGGTATGCCTAGTACACAGACATCACTGGACATATTGACCTGTTTAGTACACAGACACCACTGGACATATTTTGGTATATCTAGTATACAGATATCATTGGACATATTGACCTGTCTAGTACACAGACACCACTGGACATATTGGTATGCCTAGTACACAGACATCACTGGATATATTGATGTTTAGTACAGATACCACTCGACATATTGACCTGTCTAGTATACAGATACCACTGGACATATTGACCTGTCTAGTACACAGACACCACTGGACATATTGACCTGTCTAGTACACAGATACCACTGGACATATTGACCTGTCTAGTACACAGATACCACTGGACATATTGACCTGTATAGTATACAGATACCACTGGACATATTGACCTGTATAGTATACAGATACCACTGGACATATTGACCTGTATAGTATACAGATACCACTGGACATTTTGACCTGTATAGTATACAGATACCACTGGACATATTGACCCGACTAGTACACAGACACTACTGGACATATTGACCTGTCTAATACACAAACACCACTGGAGTGTCGAACTGCCTGGTATCTATATTATAGAGACACTATACAATATGTGCTTGTTCCATTTTCTCAAAGTCTTGTTTTACAAAATATCCTTTCAATCATTTATTTAATTACAAGTTAACACCAAAACAATATTTTCAAAGCTAAAATAAGACAAAGTACAATCATTAAAGGGAAAGTTAAAACTGTTTTAAATTAATTAGCCCCCACCCTTTGAAGAAAATACCACAATTTTTTAAACACTAACAGTTATAAAATTAATCCTTTTTTCTTCTTCATGATTTTTAATTATCTCCCATTTCCTAATGATCCAAATAATTATTTGAACATTACAGCCAAGTTTTTATAAAACAGTAACAGTAAATTGACATAATACCAAAAAGTTTTAATGATACTTTAATGAAAATGTAAAAAAAAAAATCACTATGAACACAAGGCTAATTTTTCCCAAGTTATTTTCATGACATTGAAATTAAAAAGGTTTGAAATCTGAAGCATTTTTTTTTCTTCCATTTCTTTCTCTCTAGACTGCAACAGATTTAATTTTACTGTCATTGACACAAACAGAATATAATGTATTAAACAGAATGAGTGATCACTATTTAAATAGCCATCAGCCGTTGGCTGAAAAATTTTAACATTTTTCATGTCAGAAGCTTTCGTGTTTTCATTGACAATACATATTATAACAGCAACAAAATATCAGTGAAGGTTATCAACTGGCTTTAGAAATATTAAAAAGCATTATTTTTTTTTATTCTTAAGCCCTATTATGGTAGGTTTAAAAAAAATGTATATCTATAACCAACGAATACTCATAGTGTAAACAATATCAATATAAAATAGCAGTCAAATTAGAAAAATTTAATTATAACATATTGAATAATAAAAAAACAATGAATTCTGCAACAGCTTAGTCAATTAAAATAAATAACATAGTGTTGATTGATGGGTAATAAAAACTTTAACTGCACTCTTTTCAGTGACTGCAAATTGAGTATTAGAAGGTGCAAAGTAAAAAAATGTTTATCATTAGTCTCATTGATTTAGTACATCACAAATATGGCCACCATCTGAATTTTCATCTATACATATAATTCTCATCTTCGAGAAGATGCAGGACTATTTATAGATTGTGGAATTCCCGAATACGTCGAAAACTCACAAGCGCGGAAAAAAAAAACACCATAGTGTGCTGAGAGAAGGGAGGGCTATATGTGCTGGGAGACAGGAGGGGTGGATTACGGCAAGCGTGTTGTTTAAAGTGGGTAAAGATGGATCACAGCAAGCGTTTGTTAAGTACTGAATAGTGTAGGTACTGTAGGTTAGGTCAAAGTTCAACTTTCCATACAATGTATTTTCTCCAAAGATGTCAGCCTGTTATTTTGTTTGATTGCTTATTTAAAAATATAATTACAGTAATTATATTGATTGATAAGGCGGCGTATGTTACTCCGCAGGATGACTAGTATTTAATAATACTCAATAAATAACTTGTTATACATAAAGTTATTTTTTTACCATTTAAATGTACAAAACAAAACAAAATAACTGCACAAACACAATATTTCACTTTTAATTGTAAGATTATAATTTTTTTAATACATGTATTGCTGAAGGCCCAATGACATATACAAAATGTAAAAGGAGAAATTATATTTATACATTTCAAATTATTGATTCGAATGCTAGACATTAATGAATTGCTAAGGCAATAATAAATACTACATTCTGTCAAAAACAGTTTATTGCATGTTTAACTAAACTGAGCACAATATGGAATTTGAAGACTTTAAAAAAACAGTGTAAAATATCATAGCATTCAGAGGATATAATAATAGCATACAGTGTTCCAAGACTTCATCTTGATTTCTTTTCTTTTTTGGACAGTTTCTTTCCATCCTGCAGAATTATTTATTAAAAAAGATAACATTATTATTACACAAAGATAACATTATTATTACACAAAGATACCATTATTATTACACAAAGATAACATTATTATTACACATGTTTCTAGAGGAAGAGATGGACATTTCAATGACAAAAAGCTTCACATTTCAATGACTTGAAAATGAAAAAAAAACTGTTTTTTAAACACATACATGTATTTTTACCACAATTTTTACTTCATCTATCAACAAGTGACAAAGAAAATTCCATCAAAAATGATTAAATGAAATGTTTTATATGGAGAGCTAACATAAATCAGTTTTTATTTTCTGTCACTTAGAAATCTAATAGGACTGGTTCTAAAAAAAGCATAAGAAAAATAGCCAAATAAGATGGCTTGTGAAAAAAAAAAAAAATCTTTCTGATGTACGGACCTTCTCGGTAAGGAAGCCATTAGCCTCAAGAATCTGCCTGCAGCAATTGTTTATGTGTTTGAATCTGTCTGGCCCTAATTGTATACCTCCATACCACCGAGATACAACCACTAAAACATTTTCTACTTTCATTATCTGGAAGAAAATCAAATAGCCATTTGTCAAATTATTTTGATGGATTATTTAGGGATGATTCATATCAAATGTTACACTGAAAGAATAATATAAACTTTGTATATAATCTATTATAAGAAAACAGCAACTACGAATACATGTAAAAAACCCTCAAGTTTCCTTAGTGCTCCACATATGTCCACCATATGAGTACATGTACTAAAGATAAAAGTAACTTCAATTATATAACTTTATTTTTTTTACAGTTTATGTTTTTGTTTCTTTAGTAGTTATAAATTTATCTTATCACATTTAGTCTAATTTTTTTTAGTTTTTTTTTTTTTTACAAAATAAAGAAAAATTATATTTGCATTTTTATTCTAGAGCCCATTATCATTTGTTGTAATGAGCTTAAACTTAAAATTTTTAATTCAAACACAAAACAAATTTCTATTTTTTTTTTAAAAACATAATCTCAAACATTCAAATTTTCAAAATATTCTGAAAGCAATAAAAAAAATTAAGTGGATAAAAAATGTCCAATAAATTAAAGAATTTCTAAACAGGATGAATGAACAATGTGCTACTTGAAAAAATGTGTTGATTTTTTTGAAACTAGGTAATGAAACAAATAAAGCAATATAAAATAATTAGGGTGAAAGGAGTTTTACAAACTAGCAAAATTACTTAACCGCTATTTAGAGTGGTACCTCAGAATCTGAACTTTAACCATTCCTTCAACAGCTAGTAAATACATAAAGAAATCTTGTTTGAGGCACAAAGTATCATGAGCAGTACAAACAAACAATAGAAACCATGCATTGGACTTGTGAATTCCAAAGCCAATTCGAATTCTAGAGCATTCTTTTTTATTTCTGGTCCAATTACAAGGAATTTGAGTTTTGGTCCTTTAGTTTTTTGGGGTATGACTATAAAAATAATAACAAAGTTCGAAGTTTTGACTGTAAGTTTTTAATTATAACTTTAAGTTCTCTAACTGATTGTCACTACTGCCAGTGTCATCACCTGAAGTAAATGTAACATTCTGGAACCAGCATGGGTTTCTCCATCATCATGACAACCTTGATAAGTAATACCAGTATCAGTAACAATCCTGTAGGCAAAAATATTATGTGTGGCATTAGCGATTTTCTTGTTCTCCAGCAATTTACCCATCACATCAGGGACCTGAAAAAAAATCAAAGATATTCTTTCAATAAATGATTATATCCTTACTTTTTAAAAATTAGAAAATGGAATTAGCAGCTGTTGGAACTAAATCCTTCATTTATTGATTTAACATATGATGCTTATGTATATATTTACAACATTTTTTTACTCATGTAGCTAGACAGGTAAGTTTTAAAAAAAAAACAAAAAAAAAAGCGAAATTTCAAAATCAAAATAAGGTCCAGAAAATTTGAATTCAGTAATTCAGATAAAGGACATAACATTCTTCAAAACAAAAGTAAGCCGCACCTCTAAGTTAGCAGGTAGTCTGACAATCACAAATGAGTTACAATAAATGCTGAAAACTGATTTTAAAAAAGCGTTACTACTGTCTTTATCAGAAAGCAAAGTAACAATAAAAACCACAGTGTCTACTAAAATGGCGGAAAAAAAAAAGAATGTTTTGCATGATGGATGTATAAATGGTTTGATGTGAAACAAAGTAAATCATTTATAATTTTAGTGCATTAAAGAAATGGTTTGTGTTTACAATAAAATATCTCAAACATTGAAATCATTTTTGTTATGCGATGAATGTCAATTAGACAAATTAATTACAGTTTACTTTGGTATATTTATCAATGAATAGAATTACAATAATAGCGTTATAATTTTGTCATGTCATAAATTACAAAATGTAGTTGAATGGCTCCCACACTTTTATTTTTTAAGTCATCATAATTCTAAACAATACTTGTATGATCTATGGAATTTTTTCCTTTTCAGAACATTTTTAAAAGTGTATTTTTAACAAATTTTTTAAAAAAGAGTTAAACTTGCACTTGTTTGTCAAGTTTATAAAACTAATAAAATTAGCCTTCCATACTGTGATAAAAAAATTTTAAAAAAAATGCATTAGGCACACTGTTATAGAATGGTAATATACATCAATAGTCATTTTTACGCCAAAATAACATTTCTCAGTATGTAAAGAAAATATGAAATTACTGTAATTGAGAATGCACATTGTTCAAATTTCACATCGATTGGGCAACAAAATTACACATTTGAATAAAAACATAAAAAAAAATAGATTTAAAAGTTTTGATTTTTTAACAAAAATTTAAGAGTAAACTTTTCTTACCTGAGATTTGTCAGTGACAATAGCCAAATGCGGTTGAAAAGTACTTTTCCTATCTGTAATGCTTCCTCCATGAATTATATCAGGACAAGAATCTGAAAGACAAGCTGTAAACAAACAAGAAGAATGATAATAGCCTTATTAAAATTAAAAAGTTCTTGATAATAAAACATATCTAAACTAGATTGAAAAGTTTTGACATACATGAGCATCAAAAGAATATTTCATTAATGACAAAAAAAGTAGAGAGAGTAAAGTGAAAAATTTAATTGGAATATGTTTATTGAAATAAACATTTAAACAGTAAAGATTTTTGGTGAAGCTGTTATAAATAGTGTTCTCTTGTCTGCTACAACATTTAATTGTCTTCAGCAAAATCTGTTATGCCATCAAACTGATTTGTATACAAGTATGCAATGTTCAAAAAAGTTGAAAAACAACTGAGTTAACAAAACAATTCTTTATCAAACCCTATTCCCATTTAATAGATCTTGGCCATAACATGTATATTTATTTTCAACCACAATATTTTCCATTAACTCAATTAGGGGTGTGCCGGATCCGTTTTTTCCAACCAGATCCGGATCCGGATTCTCTTATGCGAAATCCGCCGGATCCGGTACCGGATCCGGATTATTATTCCGGATTTGGTACTTTCCAGCAGGCTTGCGGAGCCGAGAGCCGCTACTTTTTGCTGGAGCCGGAAAAAATCTGGTGGATCCACGGCTCCCAAAGGCTTTTTTTTTACAGCAGAATTTATTTTTTTTAGCTTTAAAATTCCAAATTTGTTTGATTGTTTGCCTCATACAATTTGAAATGTTATTTTTATGAACACAACAACAGTAACAGAGTTAAAATTATAGCGTGCACGCACATCACCACAAGAAATCTTTAACGGAGAATCGTTTTGTGTTCATTTAAAATCTTGTTTACACTCCGAAATTTTGTAATGGCATGTTATTTTGTTATACATAAAGTTAAAACAGTTTTATTTTATAGAATAATTGTATCAATCATTTAACATAAATTTTTACTAAGACGACAAATAGAACGCGTCATTTCGTATTATTATTTGACCGCGAATCAAGCCTGTAGCGTGTGGGGGGGGCAGGGGGGCTTATCCCCCCTTGTGTTTTGTATGCCCCCCTCTGCTTATTTATTTACTCTACTTTGTAAAATGTATTACCTTCCCCCCCCCCCCCCGCTATTGATTGGCCCCTGTTGTAGAGTGCCTGGCCCCTGCTGTTGATTTTCACGCTACGAGGCTGCCGCGAATTTGTAATAGACTAATAACAAAATGGTCGCTTTCTGTTTTTAACAATTTTATTATAAACAGAATATCTGAAATAGAGTAGATTAATTTATAAGGCTGTGGCTACACGGACCCGGATCCAAATAAAATCCGATTGTTATTCGGACCCGTGGCAAATATGCACTAAGCTTAGCTATATTTAAACTTTATTAGACGGAACCCGAAAAAATAATAATACAGAGTCCGCTTAGTGGAACCCTAGACACTGAGTAACGATTAAATCATACAATTCAAACAATTATAAAAAAAACAATTATAAAGTTTATGTATAGCTAAGCTAAGTGCATATTTGCCACAGGCCCGAATAACAATCAGACTTTATTAGGACGGGGTCCGAATAAAAGTCGGAGTTTATTGGTACCCGGGTCCGAATAGTCACTTCGAATTTATAAATAATAAATATAAATACTGAAGTCTTTAAAATATTTTTAATAATATATCATTTTACTATTTGCTTATTTGAAAATTGAAATAACTTTTTATTACTTATGAAAATGGCGACTAGTGAAACCTCGGTCGAAAATAATGATATGATTCTGGATGCACTGAAATGGTTTATTTTTAGTAAAACCAACATGCGTATATTTTTCATGTTCCTGACTATGGGGCAGCCCCGTAGCGTGAAAATTCTACAGCAGGGGGGCAGGTAATACATTTTACCAAGTAGAACAAATAAGCAGAGGGGGCCAGACAAAACGCAGGGGGCCCAGAGGTGTTACAGGCCAGGTCAGCCGAGACGAGTGTTAAGTCGGGTCTCGTTTCGCTCCCACTCGCACCGTGCAGCAAGGTGGGTACAGACTCATGGTCCTGCAACCTAACTAGATTTGTAATATTACAAATCTCCTCAATCCTCCGGCCAGCCGCGTCAGTGCGTTCATATCCCCATGCCGGAGACATTGCGTTGAAATCACCACATACGAAGGTGCCAAGCAGAGTATCCTCAGCTGTTATTAGACTGAGCTCCGTCTTGGGGGGATTGTACACGTTGACACAATGGTACTTCCTCCCATCCTTATAAACATCCACCGCAAGCGTATCCGCTTTTCCGTGTGGACCGTGGGCGCTGCTCGGCTGAGCATTTAGCGTATTTCTGACCAGGGTCACCAATACCCTGCAGTTCTTGCACCCACAACGGAAGCACGAATAGCCAGTGATGTGGACTGTCCTAAGTCCAAGGATGCACTCTTGTAACATTGCAACATCCACGTCATTCTCGTTCAAAAGTTTTGCGACTTCTAGGCTCTTGGGGATGAGACCCCGGACATTCAGGTGGACAATCCTGAATTGAGCCTTACCAGAGCGTTTCCCAAGTCTTCGCTTGTCAGTTGTGGTGCCGGCCACCTCAGGCGGGGAGCTTTCGGCTACACCCGGTAACAGTGACCTGCTCTCCTCAACTTTCGGCTTCCCGCTGACAGAGCCATCAGCGTTTATCGCCGAGGGCTGGGCTTGACAGTTCCCAGTCTCTTTTGTCTCGCCGGGCACCATAGGCGGGGAGCTTTCGGCTACACCCGTTGGCAGTGCCCTGCCTATGTCAGTCTTGGTGCCGCCACCTCAGGCGGGGAGCTTTCGGCTACACCCGGTAACAGTGACCTGCGGTCCATGACTTTCGGCTTCCCGCTGACAGAGCAATCAGCGTTTATCGCCGAGGGCTGGGCTTGACAGTTCCCAGTCTCTTTCGTCACGCAGGGTGGGGCTCGGCGCGTAGCCTCTCCCCTCTCTGTCACCCTGCCAGAGTCGGTTTCTGTGCTGTCGGGGTGCACCTCGGGGGTGCGCACAGTGACTGGGTTGCCCTTGGTAGGGTTTCCCAGGGGTAGAGGCCGACAACCTTCCGCCCTACAACTCATTCTCTCGCCGGGTACCAGCGGCGGAGCAAGCCATCTGTCCAGCCCCGTTAACGGTACCCTGCTGGTCGTTTCGGTCGGTTTTCCGCTGGAAGAGCAGCCAGCGTTACCCGAGGACTGGGCTCGACCTGCCACAGCCACTTTTGGGGGTCTGCCTCCCCCTCGTCTCCGCGTGGTCGTACGTTCTGGTTTCGTGCCAACAGAGCAGTCAACACTAGCCAGGGGCCGGGCTCGACCTGCCACAGCCTCTTGTGAGGGTGTGCGAATTCCCTCGCAGCGCCGTTCAGCGGTCACTCGTGCCTGGGTCGAGTTGACAGAGCAATCAACCGTTCCCAGGGGCATTGCCTGACCTAGCTTGGCCTTCACCTGTGATGGGGCGCGACTCCCATTTCTTCGCTTAACAGACGGTGGACACTCAGTGCCTTCGATCCGTCTTAGTGGTTCTCGTGCTGAGCCGAAAGTAGCCATTTTTACGGTGCCAGACCTTTCAGCCGAAGTCGTGGAACCGGGGCGAGTAGTCGAACTTTTTTCGATGGCGGCCCTACCGCCCCCTAACCATCCATCGAGGCATGTTTGGGTGCTGCCCAGACCTGCTTTTTTCCTTTCCTTATCCTTTTCCATTTGCTTTTTGGGTGCCCCAGGGAGGGGCGGGTTGGGTGGTCTGACAAGTAAGCAGAGCAGCTCAGTTGCCTCCCTTGCCTCGACCCAGGCTAAACCAGTGCCGGGGCGTGCCTACCGCCGGACATGTCTGATCTCTCGGAATGAGAGTGGGTTGGTGTACCTTTTTCCTCGAAACCCCAATCTGCCATCGAGGGGCTGGCTCCGTGCAATACCAGCGTTCGGCCACAGTATCGAGTACACCAGGGTTCACTTCCCGTGCTCGTCCTGCAGCGGGGGAGCGTTTTGCAGTTCCCTTGCGGGCTTCCCACCACCATTCACCTAAGAGCGTTCAGGTGCCCTCCAGAGCGGGGTGGGCTGGTGGCGTAGGTAGTGGCATTACCTAAGAGACACTTTTAGATTTCGCGTTGTTCCCAGAGCAGGGAGCTTCCCAGAGCAGGGAGGCCCAACGTTACTTTCTATTTGGATCACCAAATAACGGTCAAATTTTGACAGTCTTTATTGTCTTCTGTCAGACATGAGGCTGGCCAGCACCTAGGGATGGCCTCAGCCCCCCATAGTGCCGGCCGGGTGTGGATCTCAGGAAGTATCCTCCAGACGAACAGCCCCGACCAGCCACGCGTACTGTAGAGGTCCGATGCGATTGACCCACGTCAGAGACGATCTTGTACGGATCTTGTTCTTGCGTAACCTTCACTTTCTGTGCCATGTTATGGCCCGAAACGGCTCAAGGCCCCCCAAGAGTAGAGGGTCGTGAAACCGTATCTTTAGAGTCCTCGCGTTCCAGTACTGGGAAGCCGGGGGTACCAGCCACACACAGTCGTGGTACGTTTTCGCAGTTTTGCACTTTCGTGCTCCCAGATTAGCCGTTAGCCCAGAGCAAGGCTACCGTTGTCCGCCTGGACCGCTAGGAGGTTCTGGGTTTTAAGGGCCACCTGGGGAAAGTTGTCGAGGGCAACACATCCCAGCCAAGACACACAAGACGTAAAGGCGCTGGCGTCTCCTGCCCACATGCACTAGGACCGATGGCAAGTAAAGTTCACCATCGGCGACATGCACGGGGAGGGGTCCGACGCTCTAGCGCCATCCATTTTCAGGGCTGGTTGATTCGGCAGGTGAGTTGTCACTGTCTCATCCAGTTTGATTATGCTACATGGTAGGTTTAAAATGGCTTTTACATGATGCTGATGTTTGACATGAATGACATTAGAAAAAATGAGGTCTTAAATAAAATTAGATTCATTAAAGACATTAACTTATATGTTTAAACCAAACCATAAAAAAGTTATTTAAAAATAATCGTCAGATGATTCTGTCGTTCACACGCTGCAGTTGGTCTATTGATAAATTAAGACGGGTGGGGTGTTGGAACTTTCAATATCAAATCAACTTCATTCTTAGTGAATTGTTCGATTAAAAAAAAAAAATTAAAAGCAACCCAGTTTTCAAATGTAATTTTTTTTTATAGATGTTGGACTTGGAGTTACAAGTTTTATTTTATATAATCAAGTTAGAGCGTGGCAGGTAAGCAGATACAACAGTTCCCTACTGCATACTTGACCAAAAAAAAAAGATATTTACATGATGCTGATGTTTGTGGATGGGCTGATGGAAAGCAATACAGCTGGTCATCCTCAAACAAAGAAGAATTAGATTCGATTGGGGTCAACTCTTCACTAATAAAGTGATCGTCTGTCAAAGGTGAAGCTGAAAATTAAAAATAAAGAAAACGGAATTTTTATAACTTAAAAATTAAGAAACATATACAGAGCAAAATGAAAAGCTACAAATAAAATATTTAATAAGGATTTACATGAATTAAATTAATTTTTAAAGACTTCTGACAAACATAAACTGTTACTTTAAATAGGTACTTTAAAAGAGACATACATTCAATTTTTTTGAACAAACAATATGTATTTTTACAAAAAATCTTTCTATAATTTCTTTAGTATAAAAATTCATCCTTTACTTGAAAAAATGATACCTTTAACAGATCGTTTTTCAGTGAACAATAAATATAATAATTTTATTGACACAATTTGCATATATAATCATCAGTGATCTGGTAGGTGAATTGGTATTTCTAAGGTAAAATTTACCCCTTATATGTTTAAAAGCGGCTTCTATTTCGGCAGTCATGATATTGATATAAGACTAATTTTTTTGGAGATTAATTACTTGAGTGCAAATTAGCTAATTAAGTTAAATTATACAATTTTTTAATATTCGCAGAAATACTGATTTTGTTATTCTTTATGCAAATAGTATGACCTTTCAAATACCTTGTCATTGACAGCCCATTCATTTTTCTACTTAAATGTCCAATCATCGAAATTCTATTTCTGGCAAAACACTACAGAGCGCATCGAAAATATGTGAAAATAACCACATGTCGAAATGATGTACCAAAAAAACAAACTATTTTGAAATAAAATTAACCGGACATTAATCTGAAACTAATTTGTGTTAAGTTTATTTGGCTTGTCTTTTTTACAAAATGTGTCAGTTGAATGAATTTTATTTCATGTAAATGCTTTTTTACAGTTTGAGTCAATCACCCCCATGAAGTTAAAGCTTTCCAATAAAAAGATGGACACATAAGTAAACCAGTCTCAGGAAAAATTAGTCGTATTGTACACTTTACTTACTAGTAGAAGAGCCTCTTTAATTTACATTTATTCGTAAGCAAGTTGTGTTATTTGAAAAGTCAAAAAAGTGGCAGGGAAAAAATAATTTTCAAGAAATTAAGACGAACAAATATATGAAGAAATAAGAACATTTACTGACAAGTATATAAAAAAACTTTTATTACTATTGTTTGCTGGAATATTTTTGAGCTTGAAACTTTCTTTAACTCTTACCATCCCTATTTTTAACATAGGATAATGTTTATAAAGAGTAGGTTAATGTTTATTAAGAATTAAAAAAAAAAATCTAGTTTTCTTTAATTTAAAAAAAAAAAAAATTAATAATTTAAATTATTTTGATAATAAAAATTACTGATATTACATTCAATGTAATTTATTTCTGCATTCAGTTAATTTAAATTCATATCCTACTATTGCTGACAATAACCGAGCAACATTTTAAACTAAAGAGGGGTAAATTTTTCCGTCTGATGTAAAGATCCAAATGATAATAATTTGCAAACTATGTCAATGTAATGTGAACAGCTAAATTTTTGAATGGAATCCTTTTTAATCGAAAACAGATGTTAGTATTAAAGATTAATAAAAGGATTAAATGCAATATATTTCTTTAGTGCATAAAAACTAAATTTACATCCAGTTTTGAGGACCTAATTTTTTGGATGTGTAAATTATCTCCCCTTATTAAAAAAAATAATTATGAAAATTGGATGAAACGTGATTTATATGATAATTTTCTTATATATCTAATTAATGTAAACCAATTAAAAATAAGTATTTTTTGTTAAATATCTCACTATTATGCTGTTAATTATTAGTTCTTTGCAATGAAATAGAAACAAATTGTAATATAGGTCTAAAAAAGCAGTTTGGAGTACTCCGAAAAACAATTTAAATTTATACCTAATTGAGTCTTAATAAACTTTACTATATGCTTTGAATTTCCAATAACATTTTTATATTTTATAAAATGTTAGATCCTTTAAGTATTAAGAGGAACAAATGAATTTTTATCTGATTAAAGTGATGTGAAAATTTACATGGATGAGTCACTAATAATTTCATTTTTTTTTCAGAAAAAAATATTACTTCATGTAGATAGTAATCATTATTACCTTTGTCAGACTTTTGTTGGAGAAACTCTCTAACAGCTTCCACCCAGAGATAAACGATATCTTCTCCAATGTTATCACTGTAGACAAAGTCAAAGATCAGCTAATTATTTCACATTAACTTTCTTTCTGAAAACCAAACCAAAAAAAAAAAACTTGTACAGGTCATGTTATTTCTGACATCCATGTCTACAATCAACATATTCTAAAACGGGTGCACAATGTACAGCCATAGAGCCGCTTGCGGCTAAATGATAGATAAATGACTGCAGTGAAATATTAATATATTCATATTAATCAGTCTGGCAGCCATCCTAACAAGAATAAAAGTCCTGGTGCAACAGTCAGTGGTGAAAAGGTTGTGTACTCCTGATCTAAGAGCATATCAGATGCTCAATTATTACAACTTTAAATTAAATAACAATTTTGAGAATCTTGTTGAAAAATCTAAATAACTGTACTATATGAAGCTAGTATTTTTTAAAAAGGTAAAAATAAATATTCTAATTTTGTTGTTTACATCTGGTTTGTTTTATAAAATGTAGGAAAAATAAAAATGATTTAATAAAATATAAAATAATAACACTTTAAAAATTGTAAATAATTCTTTTAAATTAAAAAGACATGAGAAATAGTTCATTTTATTTTATGAAATTAAAGTTATATAATTATTAAACAGTCAAGTCATTAAAAAAAAAACTGATACCAATAAACCTGTGAAAGTTTATCCTCCAGTCGAATACGCTCTTCTCCTCTCAACCAAACAGCACTGAAAATTTAAAAAAAAAATTTAAATAAGTGCTAGGTAATTATTTTTTTTGAAACCTGCATAAAAGTTAATGTAGTGGAAGGTATCTACTTATCTCAAGTATTAATCTAAACATACTATTAAAAAAAAAGTAATTCAGTAGACTCTCGACTAGCCAGCTCATTATTATCCACCCTCTGTACTAACTGGTTGAGTCATAAAATAATTATCCAAAATAAAATTGAGGAATGAATTAGGGTTTTATGATTAAAATGGGTGTTTTAAGTACTATAATGGGCCAGAAAATAATTTAACAAAGGACTGGCCCATTAGGATTAATAAGTATCCAGTATATCTTTCAGCCCCATTAGACTGGATGGTGAAGTCAATTGTAGAGTGCATTTTATTTTAATCTTTCAGCTGGTAAGATTTTTCTTAAGTCTCAATCATTATTATGACATACATTTCAATATTTATGAAGTTGTGTTATACTCAGTGGTCATCCTACACCTAATGATTAGACCGTAGATAGACAAAAATGAACTAGTGAGTATAAAAAGCAAATATAAATTTCATTTATGAAATCAATGTTCTGTCATAGTTGGTTTTTGTGTATATTAGTAGTATGTAAAGTTTATATATATATTTTGAGGTACTTCTATCTCTTGGTAGCTGTAAATATGTTTCAGTCTCTTCAGAGCGTATGTTTTAACCAACTTGACTTGAGCGTGTATATAAATATATTTAAAGACGAACTACATGTAAAAAGCACTGAGCAAACTTCTACGAATACATTTACATATATTTATTTTCATATGAAGGAACTTCTTACTTTCTATTGTACAATAAGATTGATGTGATAAAATATATTCTTACACTAACAAGGTCTCAGTCCGTCCTCTCCATTATCGTCTGCTCTAATAATTACTTAATATTTCCTCACTTCCGCTAAACTAAGTGGCCAGATAATTCAAACCATCTCTGTGCCAAATAAAATTACTCGAGCCTAAACTGATGGTAACAACATCCCCCTTTCCTTTAAAAAACAAATGTTATACATTTAGTTTTTTTTTTTTTAGCTGTCGTTTTTCTGTCGTTAACTTAATAAAATTTACTTTTGTCAAAATAAGAAATTGTTGTATCACATCATATCAATAATAATCTATATAAAAAAATGTCAATGTATATACAAAATGTGAAACAAAATGGTTATGATACCAAATATCCATTAATAAAAATATTCTTGTCAATACTATATCTCATATTTCAATTTTTAAATGCATCATATAGCATATCATAATATTGACATAAAAATTTATTCAATTTTCAAAAATATTATTATTAATTCAGTTTTTTAAAAAAAATGTTATACGATAAC
Source organism: Bulinus truncatus (assembly GCA_021962125.1). Lineage (NCBI taxonomy): Eukaryota > Metazoa > Mollusca > Gastropoda > Planorbidae > Bulinus > Bulinus truncatus. The sequence continues at coordinate 3,086,323 of JAGDYQ010000071.1, read as the reverse complement.
AAGTGATTATTCACTTAGGTTGGTACCAAGTACCATAACTTCTTCATAAGTTTTAAGTGCATTTTTAATTATCAGTGTTATCTCCCCTCTTTTCTTTTTTTTATAGTGATTATTTTCTATCACCTTATGACTTAATTGTCATTTCTTTGTACATATTCACTTAATGAATTTATTTTCAATATTCAACACTTTCATATTTTTCCTCACATCAATATCATTCTTTTCTTTTGTATGAGAGTATTTTATTTCAGTACAATATATTTTTCATGTTGTCTTTTGACAAACTTTTTCTGTTGCAACAATATTTTGTTCAACTTATTATTTACCTCGCTTTATCTAGCAAGTCATTTTTCTCTCATCTCTTATGAAGACCCTTTCTTTTGTCTTCTGTCAATAACACTTTCCTTAGTGATTTGACAATATTCATTTTGTACTCATCAATTATATAGGACATTTACTTTTATGTCTTTGTAATCATTTTATATAGTGTGAATATATTTTAACTTTGCACTTTTTCATGTCAATTTATCTTGACATATTCAATATCATCATGTACCATTCATTATGTCTTCTGACATAAAAATATTTAAACATTATTTTATAAAATCTTATATTATTACAATCTTCATATCTTTGACTTATTTTGTCAATAATTGTTCAAGTTACATATTTGAGACTAATAAGTCTTCTTGACAATAATCAATGTCATCATCAATAATCCTTTGATTGGATTTAACAAAATCATAAAAAATTGAACAATTGACTTCAAACAATGAATAAATTCAATAAAATATGCATTAATAATCAGTGCTTAGTAAAATCTTTGCATAAACTTCAATAATATTTTCATCAATGTGAATGAAATGAATGAGTAATTAATCATTCTTACAACATATTCTCATGTACATTATACTTGTTTAGTGTATGTGTTTTATTTTAAACACAATCTCTCCTCATTCTCATCTTAATTAAGTATGCATATTTCTATTTTAAATACATTATGCATCAATCATCAATTTGAATTCTTCAATATACATGATTTAAAAAATATATTTGAGTCAATATACTCAATACAATAGTGTACTTGACAAGTTTAAATGTCATTATCATTATTCATGTATTATATTATATTTTTAATACATACAAATCTTTTATTTTCAAATACAACTGTTATTAGTTTTAATTATTCCAATATCCATATTATTTTTACTTATAGTTCCAATATTCTTATTATTCTAGACATTATCCTTATTGTTCTACTATATTTCATTGCTATTTGTTCCAATAAAATTTATATTTCATTATTGTTCCTATATTCATTTATTTATACTTGTTATTCCAATTAGTTATATCTATTTTTGTTGTCCCAATACAGTATTTTCTATGTTTGAATAATTCAATGTGTTTACTCAAAAAAAAAATATACTTATTTCTGACCGAGTCTCGATAAAATATCTGGGATATGGTTACTTGACCCTTTAATGTATTTTATGTTAAATGAGTAGTCTTGTAATAACAAAGACCAGCGTGTTAGTTTAGCATTATTTATGCTTTTGGTATTCAGGTTAGCTAAAGGTTTGTGATCTATTAACACAGTGAACTCATTGCCTAGCAAGTATTTGCTTAATTTAGTTATTGTCCATACTAAGGCTAAACATTCTAGTTCTATCACTGAATATCTATTTTCAGTGTCTGACAGTTTTCTACTTAAATAAAGTATTGGTTTATTAATATTATCCTGCTCTTGATATAGACATCCACCGATTGATGTCTTACTAGCGTCTGTGCCTACAATAAATTTCTTAGTCATATCTATTGAACTTAAAATTGGTTTTTCTTCAAAACATTGTTTTATTCTCTTTAATGCATTGTCACATTCTGAATTCCATTCAACTTTTTGTTGCATCTTTTTCTTAGTTAATTTAACTAAAGGTTCGATTAGGTTTGCAAAGTTAGGAATAAATTTTCTATAAAAATTGCATAATCCTATAATAGATCTAACTTCTTTTTTCTTTTCTTTTCTTTTTTTTTTTTTTACATTTACATATATTTATTTTCATATGAAGGAACTTCTTACTTTCTATTGTACAATAAGATTGATGTGATAAAATATATTCTTACACTAACAAGGTCTCAGTCTATCCTCTCCATTATCGTCTGCTCTAATAATTACTTAATATTTTTCCACTTCCGCTAAACTAAGTGGCCAGATAATTTAAACCATCTCTGTGCCAAATAACATTACTCTAGCCTAACTGATTATAACATGTTCATTATTGATTTTTTATTATTTTGTGTAAAATTTTGATTATAAATCTAAATAAGGTAGATATGTTTTTTATAACATAGCTTGATACTTACGGCATGTGCAGCTTTAATCTTAATTAATTAAAAATTATTGGTTATATAATGCTCAAAATTATCATCTCAATTATACCAACTCATTAAACAAATTTTGTTAATGTGGTACTGGTGTCTTAGGCAGACTTGAGGTCAGTTGAGGCCAAGGGCACAAAATTTGATTTGGCCTAAAAAAGAGACTGACACCAACAAGAGTATAAATTCTGTATATATTTGGGCTTTCTTATAAATGTGGGTTTTCTGGGACTTCCCACACATTGGACCCACAAGCGCCTGTTGTTAAATCCACCTCTGACCAGTATCTATCTGTCTGACATCAAACATAAGACTAGTGAATGATGTGGAATAACTTACTCAATCTGATATTCAGGTGGAGACTGCAGTGGATAATCTAAAGGCATTCGTACCTAAGATTAAATTATGAATACCATTAAGCTTTTATAGTTTTAAAAAAGAAAAGAGGATGAAAAAAATCAAAGCAAAAACATTAATCCAAAATTTACAAATACATTACAAAAAATATTTTTTGATGAAGCAAACTTTTTTTCACAAACCTGCAGGTTTATCTCCCACAAGGGTCTGGAGTCGGCAGCAACATGGACTGAGAACCTACAATTCTCAGCATCCAACACATGCCAGTCGTCACCGTAAATGGATGACAAGGCTTGAACTTCATCACACTGAAAATTCAGCGAATAAATGGCTAAATCTTATAGACCAATCAAATAAACAAGTTACATAGCAACATAGTCTAATATTTATTCATTTATTTTTAACTAATTTCCGGTAGAAATATCTAAAATACGTCCAAAATCTTTTCCCATATCTGTGAAATCCACTAAATCTCCAAAAAAAAAACGTTTAAATTTGATTATAAATTATAAGTCGTTGTTAGGCTTTTTTTGTATGAGATCAGAAAGAAACTTTTTTTTGACAAATCTATAATACATTTTAAAAAAAAAAAAACCTAAAAAAATTTTCATTGTGGAATCTACCACACAGAAAATATTAGCCAATAAGTTTCTTGTCAGTACCATTAGTTGCATGCTTTTACTGCATTTTTTATGCAAATGAGAAGGCATCCTACAATACAGTTCTGCACTAAACTGTTCTTTATAAATATGTATGGAGGTAGTATAAGTATGATGTACAGCAATGTGCTTGTGTGTACAATTCAAACTATGAACTCTATATTTTATAATAACTGCAGTGTCAAGTAGAGTATACTGTATAGGGATGGAATGGCTGTGTAACAGAGTGCAAGACTGCCAGCCAGAATGTAATGGGTTCGACCTCAGTTGATTGCCAGCACTTTTCTCAGGTCTAAGTAATGTCCATAAGTCTACTCACTTTTAAAAAATGGCATTCAGAGACAGCAGGAATGAGGCATGAGTGTTGCCAGTCATAGTCATATTTAGAGATAATACAATTTTATGGTGGGACGGGTGGTCGTGCAGTGTAAATCGCTCGACTGTCAACCAGAGAGTCCTGGGTTCAAACCTCAGGGAGAACCTTGGGATTTTTTCCAGGTTCTCGTGTAAGTCCCCAAGCTTTAAATGGGAATCTGACATTAAGTTGGGGGAGTAAAGGCGGTTGGGTGTTGTACTAACCACACAATCACAATCCATTCAAATGCTGTGGCTACTAAAACAGATGAATATATATACTGTATATGTTGTGTTGTAAGCCCAATTATTCATACAAAATAATTAATTTTATATTTCTTTGTGCCTTGTATATAGCCTAATTAACATTAATAAATTTTTCTCTAAGAGTTATGACCTGCCTCAGATAGGCAGACATAAGACCAATTGCTCAGCTGGGCAACAACTTGTAAAGGGTCATACCTCATGCAAAGCCATTTTAAAACTTTTTTATTCCTCTCTTCTTTGAATTCTACAGCTACACTACAGAAATATGCTACTTAATTAGCTCCAATAAAAAAATATTGGTCTTTGACTCTTTGTCTTTAATGACTTTAATATGATTATGAGCCAAAAAATAGCTAATTAGGGAATCTTCACTTATTTTTAAGTGGGCTGTGGCTATTCGGACCTGAGTCCCAATAAAGTCCGATTGTTATTTGGACCCGTGGCAAATATGCACTTAGCTTAGCTATACATAAACTTTATTTTTTATTTTTTTATTTTATGATAATTGTTTGAACTGTATGATTTAATCGTTACGCAGTGGCTAGGGTTCCGACTAAACGGACTCTGTATTATTTTTTTTGGGTCCGTCCATAGATATCTATGGGTCCGTCTAAGCCTAACATATTCGGAATAAACAATTTCATTCAAGTAACAAAAGTTAAAAATCTTATTTGAATGAAATTGTTTAATCCGACTATGTTGGCTTAGATGGACCCATAGATTTGATAGATATCTATGGACGGACTTGAACACAAATAATTGCGATTGTCGTGCATGCGCACATCTATAGACGGAACCCGAAAAAAAAAATAATACATTGTCGTGCATGCACACATCTATAGACGGAACCGGAAAAAAAAAATAATACAGAGTCCGTTTAGTCGGAACCCTAGCCACTGAGTAACGATTAAATCATAAAATTCAAACAATTATCATAAAATAAACAAAAAGCATTAATAAAGTTTATATATAGGTAAGTGCATATTTGCCAAGGGTCCGAATAACAATCGGACTTTATTGGGACCCGGGTCCGAATAGCCACTTCGTTTTAAGTGCATTGGCATTGTCATTGTTACAATATGCTAACAATATGTCTTAGTTAATAATCAGTATGCATATCACACCGCAAAGAGTATTTTCAAAGATATAAAATTGTAAACAGAACTTAGTAAAATCAAAATGTATGAAAGTTTGTAAAGTAAAGCTGTCAGAGTACTCAGAGTTAGCGTGAAAGTTGTTAATAAGTCTTGCCAGCCTATGGATTAAAATTTAAAGCGTATCATTCCTACCTGTCGTTGTCGATTAACATCTTCTGCCATTCTATTAGGTAATAATGAACTTAATAAACTTAGTATTAATAATATGGTGCATACAACTAATAAGTGTCTTTACAATTAATATTGTTTACTTAGACGTCATCCATTTTAAATCAAATAATCACGTGATCTATGTTTACTTTCGTCACTTGCCTAAAATCCTTGTAATTTTTATTTTTTTATGAGGAATTACATATTTTTATTTATACAGAACACTACCATAAATTTATATGATATAATCTGTGAGTGTGTGTGGATGTCCGTGTGGGTGGGGAGAATTAGAGGTCGTTGACAAATTATTATATAACCTAACATTTTGAGGGGAGGAGGGGAGGCGGATTTATATTTCAGGGAGAGTGATCGTTAATTTTGTTATATAATACAAACTTAATTCTAATACATACTAAAATAAAATATAGACATTGCTTGAAAATTAAATCACCAAGGAATGATGCGATTAAATTTCATTTAGATCAGAAAAATCGAGATGGTCATTGTGATATTTGGGTCCTCTTACTGGTCTTACATTTTACTCAAACTGTGTCTGTGATGGTATTTGAAAAGTACTGAAGTCACTGAAGACTTATCTAATCTGAATATTTTCGTTATCGATAAAACATCAACCAGAACTTTAATTTTGCAATATCTAATTATAAATTTGCCCTTGTTTTAAAAGTATAGAATTCTTAAATTTTATCAGCTTCTTTTATGTTATTTACTTTTTTTTACTAGAGAACCGAAGTAATTTTAAGGGGCGTCCATAAAGTACGTCACGCTCCGAAGGGGGTGGGGAGGGGGTGTAAGAAAGTGTGACAGTTTGTGACAGGGCGGAGGAGGGGGGTCAGGCCAAGTGTGACGTCACATTTTTAAATATATTTTTTTATTTCATTTCTAATTTTTATTTTTTTAGTAAAACTTAATAGTTTTAAACATAATATTCAAAAATTTTGTGAACAACTTAAATTAGTTTTATGTCAAAATAGCATGAAATGCATATCTTTTCAGTGTATTGTTCACATTTCTTCATGCTAGTTAGGAGTTCATATTTCAACGTTTTACCTTCGAGATTCTTTCCTCCTCCAATCCCAATCAACCAAACAACTGATGCAGGATCGCTTTATCAACTAGGCACAGTATGCACTAGGGCCTACGGACTTTACAAAGGCCTACGAAAGCCAGAACATAAAGTGAAAACAAGTTCAGACTGCCAATAAAATTTAATAATGTTTGTATTAAAGTAACTATATATAACCGTGTGAGATGAGCACGTCAAGCTGCAGATATATAAATTACAGTGTGTTAACTTTTCGGCTCTTTGTCTTAGCAAAGTCACATATGACGTCCTCAAAAGTTAATTTAGATTTCAAATCGCAAAGAAGTGCGGGTGCATTATTGAAAAATATTAAAAATGAAGATGGAGAGGGCTTACGACTTTGAAAGTGCCTATGGCCTACGATGACCTTAAAACGGCCCTAAACTGATGGACTCAGAGCTTCAGAAAGAGGAGAAGCCGATGCTCACAAATTCCCTTCATTATTTGTGGCAGAAACTCTAAAATTTGATGACATTATACCAAGATCAACAGGAGTTTTAAAAGTACAACCATATGATCTTTATCGTCCATCTTTGCAGACCAACTTACATGATCGAATTTTCAAAGTGTGTCACACATACTTTGCTTCACAAACAGTGTTGAAGAAACATACAGGACAACACAGAGCTCGGGCGCAGGAGAATGTGCCAACCCAAAATTTTCCAGAATCAACTCAGATAAAAAGCCACCGTCCTTTGAGAATCGGTGCTAGAAGGCAAAGATAACTCATTACAATTATTGGCAGAATGGAAAATGCACATTCAGAGGATGTTGAGTGGCTAGATGAGGATGAAGTTGATCTGTCTACAATTATTCTTCCAGGGAACGATGATGGGGAAAGATTTATGTCAGTCGTAACTATGGGTGAACACTTAACTTCACCATGGAAGGGTGATGTCTAGTGAATATTTGTTTCTATTCTATATAGCACGAGAGCTGCTCACATAATTTGTCAATCTAGTCCTTTTTTTAGTCGCATTGTTTTGTTTCAATTTTTATTATTTAATCACTGGTTGAGGTCATGTTTTGCTAATCTACTTCTTATCCTGTGTGACTGTGTCAATAGAATGCATAATCGGAAGATGATCTCAAATTTGACCCCCCCCCCCCATTGTAAATGAAAAGATAGCAGATAAATGGTGTTTATTATATAATTGTCAAGTCTAATTTTTTGCAATTTTTTTTTTCAAATTCAATTGATTGAGTTTCTGTTTCAAAGAATAACTGTGACAACTGTTGACAATTAGTTATTCTACTAGTAAAGTCATATAATAACCTGATAGTTCTTTTTATATTTATATTTTAAGGCAGTTAATAGTGAAGTGCGTTTTAAGTTTTCGACTAAATTTTAATTAGTTGTTAATTAAAATTTTTTTTGAAAGTGTGATGTACTTTGGGGGGGGGGGGGGTTCCGAGATTTGTGACACTTTGTGACAGGGGGGAGGTGGGGTCAAAAATAGCGTGACGTACTTTATGGACGGCCCCTAATCTGTGGGCGTGAATCACATTCTGATAAGTAGGCATATAACTACTTACTAGAAGTAAACAACTAGCAATGAGAAAGTATCAGGCCTCACAGCAAGGGGGTGGGGGAAGGCCGACCCGAATACATGTCAGGAGCCCAAGGCTTATTCGTTTATTTTGATGTGAAATTTAGGGTTTACATGTTAAATAATTAGGTAAGGGGGTCCTTGAGCAGCAATTTAAACAAAACTAAATTTAAGTAAGGTACATGTTTATTATGGAAACTCTTTATTGGTCTATTATAAAAACAAGAGACAAACAAATCTACCATGATGAAATTTTCTTTATTACTTAAAAAAAAAGACAATAAAAAATATGACAAAAATGAAAACATAAACCCACATGAACCCTTGCTTTGGACTATTGAGTAATTAAAACAAAAATATCAAGAGGCAATTTTGAATTTTGATCTAGAAGATTATGTACTGGTAGATAATTTGATCATTGACAAGACACAAAAATACTTGAGCCATTACCTGGAACTTATAAACAGATAATTTCATTTAAAATAAAAATAATTTTTACTACAAGCATAATTAATATTCTAATTCAGAAATAATTTTTTAAGCAAATACAATTTTTGGTTTTCATTACTAATTTTTAAAAAATTTAAAAGAGAATAAATGCTATTTTAAATTAAGACAGCATATCTAAGTTTCTTGCTAAAATCTGACAATAATAAATATAAGGCACACAATTCTGTAATACCTGAATTACTTAAGACAATTAACACTGTTTCTTTGAGTTTGTAGATTAAGCTACAAACATTTTATTTTAATGTAAATAAATAATCGACAACTGCTGTTGTAGTCAATTCTTGCATGTTTATTAGCAGTGATTTATTAGTTATAATATTTTCATCTACTCAAAAAGTTTAAGTTCCGTAACTGGTCTAAGGAAGAAAATAGTTATTTATAAAAATCAGAATTTTTTTTTCAATAGGCAGATTGTTCCAAAAACAAATACATATTGATTGAAACTAATGAAAAGTAAACATGGACGAAATCTAACTGCCACCATTTTATATATACTTAGAGATAACTCTTATAATAACCTACTTATCATTAAATATAGAATAAATTCAATTTGAGGCAGCAGATATGTTTCCATTAACATCTGAAAATGAAATCTTTTCTTTGAGTACATCTGTACAAACCAGACTTCATGAGTCTCCCAGAACATTCTGATAATCATAACTAGATGTTTCTATATTAATACCTTTTTTTTGCCCATAAATCTGACTAATTTGTATTTGATAAACTTTAACATTTCCAAGAAGAAACATTTCAAAGTGGTAAATCAGAATATAAACAATTAAAAACAAAACACTTCAATTATCACAACATCATTTAATTATAAAATATAAAAAAAAATATGAAATATGGACATCAAACATTAATCTGTCTGATATGTAAATTTATAGCCATCTCCCAAATGGAAAAAAAAATCAAAAAGAAAATATTACAGAGTCAACTGTCAGAATTAGGAAATTTACTAATGAATGTCAATTTATGAAAATTCTTTGAATGTGATATATTTATAATATGTATATATTTATATGACACCAATGCAGTACAGATCACCAACTATGCAAACAATATAGAATTCATACTGACTACAACAAATTTACATTACTTTATAAACGTTGAAAACCCACCTTTATGAAACACTATAATGATATGCAACAGATTTAAAAAATCACTAAAACAAAAGATTATAACAAAATGCATTGAAAACCCTCACAAAAAAACACATTCAGAAACTATGGAAGTGTTGCACTGTAGGCTACAGTCATCAAAACAGCATTTATTTCTCAGAGATAAGTTATCAAAATAATAAAAAATACAAATAAATTAATGTCATAGAATAATTCCAGCACCACAAAGTATGACTTAGACAATGTATTGATACAATGAAATTCAAATGTAGAAATATGTACCAAAAAATAGTATATTGCATGTCCATTGTGAAAAAAAAGCATTCAAAATAAGTTGTCAGCAGGACTGGAGAATTAGATTTTGACCAAATGTTTTTTTACATTATGAGCTAAAAAGCACAAAACTTGCATATAAAAATTATTGAAACATTTGGGCCAAATATTTTATTGGCAGCCAAATATAGGTGTAGGCACTTGACTGGATTAAAAAGGCATGCATAGGCAGTGTAAACAAGTAAAGACACAATTTAAATCCATGGGAATGTAACTTTAATTTGAATATAGCTCTTTCTATAAAATTTTCTTCAAATATATATGTAGGCAGCTTTCAAAGTGGAATGTTCTATTATTTAGCTTAGAAAAAATTTGGTCTTATAATGGAAAGTCTATGAGCTTTGGAATGCTGTTTTTTTTTAAAATATTAACTGTATATACAAAAGCAAATCTCTCTAAAAATGATAACAATTGGAAAAGGCAATTCATAATAAAAATGCAATAAAATATTCAATTTACTTCAAAGTTTGCAAATTCAACTTGGCAAGACATGGAGTCAACTAAAGTAAGGCAAAGTTTAAAGAATAAAATAATATTAGAGCAGCTATGTTACATGTTGGAAGACTTGATTTAGTAACATGTTACTTAGCAGTCAAAAATGTATCAACCGGAAAATATTTTTAAAAAGTATAAATAAGAGGCAGTATTTTTTTTACTGTGATCTAATCAAAGCCAACATTGCTTGACCAACCAATTCAACAGTAATTATTTACAGAAAATAATCAAGAAAAACCTGTCTGTATAAAGGCACAGTTGCTAACAAAGTAGTGGTAGTAACAGTGCATTAGCATTTAGTATTTCCCACAATAAGCATATCAACAATTATTTCACCTAAATTATACTTTAGTATTTCATGTACATAAAGACATCATCTAATGCCTGATTGAGCAAAGGTCTCCACATTTTATCTACAGTAGTGTATTTTGTTCAATATAGAATGAATTTTTAATTTTTAAAGTTTGATATGAATAGATATGAAATCAAGATCCAGAAATGATTTTAGAGTTAGCAATCTTTGTTCTGAAAAAAACCTTATATTGCACTACTGACTAGTTAATACAACAGTTGAGTTGAGTCTTTTTATTAATATAGGTTTATAAAATCATGAACACTGATTTTTCTAGGAAAAAATTAATCTTAAAAACTGGATAAATGCATTAGAAATTAATAACAACATACACAGAACATTTTATGGCATAATAGGAAGAAAATAACTTACATAACAATTACATCTGTTTAGAATTTTGTCCCAAATTTAGGTGATTAGAAATGGGCAAGAGTTGTCCAAAAATATACCAGAAATTATAAATAGTTTAAAGCTATCTAATAAAAAAAAATGCAAAAAATATTATGATTAACAATTGACAAGGCCCTAAAAAGATTTGCATTGAAGTTGACTTTCATTGAAAGATCAATAAGTTGCAAAGCAGGTTAAAATGCTTGTTAAAAATGTCTACTGATCAGATGGCTTGAAAGACTACAAATAGAATGTAGGGATAAGAATATACATGTAATACATTATAAATTAACCCCTAGTCTTAGAGCATCAAAACATGGAATGATTTCATGCATTAAAGTAATAAGTAACCTATAATAAGTTATTATAAAAATGATTTAACAAGGCATTAACAATTTCAGGCAACTTTTCCCACAAGAATAACTTATGAAAACCATAGCATATAAATAAAACAATTTAATGCACTTTGATGAAGGCACTGCAATTTCATTCAAAATAAGAAAAAAAATACAAACAGCAATTCTCTGTAATACAACAATGGAAAAACCCCAAACAATAATATGAATATAAACAAAGCAATAAAAAAATTAAAAAGAAAAATGCCTACATTAAAAAGCTATGACTACGTGATTCAATATGTACAATAAATGGACATAAGAAATGTTCTATGCTTCAGGAATAAATAATATACAATAGGTGGAATGAATCATGTTAATAACTCAAAATAATTCAATACAAAAAATCAATTTGCTTTAAATTCCTGCTCATTGAGAGGACAACAGTAAACATGTATTATAAATACAATATATGTGAAGGAATAAGTCTATTTAATGTGTTAAAGTATTGCCCTGTCATGATCTGTTTTATTTTTACATTGATCTTTGTATGTCTAATCAAGCAGTTCCAGAGACTCAATGACTAGTCTAATCAAGCAGTTCCAGAGACTCAATGACTCCCAACAAGATGTTGTTTCTCATGTTGAATCATCAGTTGCTTGGCCTCAAATTCTCTCTCGCAGTATTGACAGACGTAAACTCTTGTTTTCACTCCATCGTCAGCCTGTTTGTCGCCTTTAGCAGCTGAGGGCTCAGAGTTGTTGTTATTATTGTTATTTGTTATACTCTGGTCATCTACACTCTTCTTGCCTTGTTTCTCAAGGACCAGCTCCAGATTTTCTGCGCTCAGTTTGGTGCCAGGGAAATGGACTTGAATGTGAGGTAATAATGTCTGCTTTGATATTGTGCTAAAATCACAGTATGGGCAGGTGATGCTGTCCTGTGTCATGTGACATTTGGCATGCTCTTTAAATGCAGTAGGTGACAATGTAGTGAAGGGGCAACGCTGACAGGTCAACCCAGTGCTGGCATTATTCTCTGAATTGCCATTCAATGGTTTGTCATGCTGCGTTTCATCTTGACCAGGATTGGATGATCCAGTCTCCTGGCTAACATTATCTTTAGAGGGGACATCATCAACTGTAAATGTGGAATGTAGGTGCATGTCTGCTGAAGTAGTCCCTTATTGGCAGCAGCATAAGAACATTTGGTGCATTGGAAATTCTGCACCCGATCGTGCATTGAAGTGTGAACTCTAAAACTGTTGCTGGAGTTGGTTTTATAGGGGCAGAGTTTGCAGGGGTATATTTTTTTCACAACAGTCAATTTGAATGGTGGAGACATGCAGGCATCAGTCTCTCCTTCTTTCTTTGGTTTATCTTGGCTTTTAATCTCCATTAGTTTAGCTTCAAACTCCCCAGCGGCGCCATCATCAAACTCTTGATTTAAAAATACCTTATCCTCAGGGCCAGCATCAAAGTTAGGTTCACCCTCATGAACTTTTCTATGCTGGCAGAGAAGTGCCAAACGATCGGCACTCCAATCGCAAAAATCACATACGTAGCGTCGCCTGAGGCCATGACTATTGCAGTGGATGTCAAATGATTTTTTCTTACAGGTTTTGTAAGCACAAAACTGACATGAGTACTGTTTGAGCAGAACTTCACTTTTCTCTTCCTCAGCTTTTTCATTCTGTTCTTCTAGCTGACTTTGCTGCAGTATAAAGCGAGTGTTGAGCAGATTAGCTGCAGGAGGGTTTGGATTATAGTCTGGGTCATCAGAATGTAGTTTCCTGTGTTGACTGAGTAAATTCAGTCTGTCAAGACTGTAGCTGCAGAAATCACACTTGTACCTCTCCTGTGTGCCATGGAAATTCAGGTGCTTGCGAAACTCATAGTTAGAGTTACTGCTGAAGGGACAATGGGGGCACTTCTGTTTTCTAAATTGTTTGTCTGTGGTGTCACAGGTCTGCTCATCTTCCACCTGACTGCTTGCTTTGTGGGCTGCTTCAGCCTCTAGTATATCTTTGGCTTCCAGGTCAGCTATTGCCTTAGCATCCATCTCATCTATGTCTTCAGAGTTGGTTTCATCATCATCATCTTCTTCATCATCCATATCTTCATCTTGTTCTTCAACTTCATCTGGCTTCAAGTCTTCAGACATGTTAGGGTCATAAAAAATATCATGGTGCAAGCCATCGTCTTCCAAAGTCACATCATGTGAAGCCACGTGTTTCCTTAACAGGACAGCTCTGGCAGAGCTGTAAGAACATCTTCCACACTTGTATCTTTTATTGTGAAGATGCTGTCTCTTGTGTTTTAAAATGTTGCTCTTACACGAAGTATAAAATGGACAAGCCAAGCATCTATAGCGAATTCTACCGTTTGACTTTGACTTGGGTGAACTCGCTTTCTCTTTGCTTATTACAGGGGTATCAATTGGGTCTGGCTTGTTTGATCCCACAGTTTCAATTTTAGTTTCTAAACAAGCTGGGCTGGAAATTTCTTCCTTGACAGCTAATAAATTATTTTTGCCATCGAATGTGTAGTTCTTATCATGAACTCTTACATGGTCACTAATGATAGTAGTTGAGTCAGAGCTGAAATCACAGAATGTGCACTGATAATGCGCCTGTTTGCTGTGGTTTGATATGTGACTCTTCATCAGCTCTGTCACCAAAGTCTTGTATGGACAAAATGGACATGCCAAAGTTTTGGTATTTTCTTCCTGTGTCACTGCATTCATCTCCATTTTCTCTCTCATGGCAGCCATCTGAACAATCTGAAGCTCGGTAAAGTTGAGCTGCTTAAAGCTGAGCACTTCCACCACCCTCTCATTCACAGGGTGAGACATTTTACAATGATCAGACATGACGTGAATGTTGTCATCAGAAAACTGACATTTCTTGCAGGTGAACTTGGCCATAGCGCGGTGGCTCTGCATAACATGGGCGCATGTCTTGGCAATTGATGCATCCTTGAAGGCACAATGAGGGCAGACAAAGTTCAAGGCATTATCCCCGGATACAACATTAACAGGGATGCCACTCCAAGTGTACTGTTGTCTTGTAATGTACACAACGTCATGAGTTACTTCAGAATTATTTTTGGAGCTCAAATCTATGGCACACTGGTCTCCATTGGAGACATCAGGAGGACTGTCATTGTTATTACCAAGTATAGGAATGCCAGCAAAAGCGAGGTTCATTTTTTGAATCTGTTCTGCATACTTTGGATCCTGGCTCAAAGCTTTCCATTTGCGAGTGTGTGAAATCTTCATATGCTGGTACAGGAGGTTCATGCGGTCAACACTGTAGTCACAGAACCAACACTGAGAGGCTGATTTACTTCCATGAAGATCATAATGGCGTTGAAAGGTGTTCAGGTTGGGGGAAGAAAAGTTGCATTTATCGCAGGTGTAGCGTTTGGAACCCTCTTCCATTTTCTTGGACAGCACTTCATGCATTTTGGGATTATTAGAAATCATCTCATTAATTTTTTCAGCCAGCTGCTGATTCCTCTTCTCAGCAATTTGCTGCCTCAGTATTTCAAGTGGCTCACCTGTGTAAGCTTTCTTCGCTGTAGAGGACTGAGAAGCTTTCTGTCCAGCCAGGCTCAGGCTGACATCTTGTTCTTTAAGTTGAATTGGATGGGCTTGGCTTGCATGTTTGTACACAGCAGTTAGATTGATGAACTCAGCGGGGCACCATTCACACTGAAATTTGTTCATAGACAGCAGACTGGCTTGTGCTTGCTTTGCAGTTTGCTTGGGGACTTCACTGAGAATCTGCTGAATTCTGGCCTCTGTGGTATCTAGTGAGCTGTCATGTTTGATGTTCTGGCTACTTGGCTCTGTATCAGTATGCTGAGAAGTTATCTCTCTGTCATGACTGTTACTCGCTTTAGCTTCATCTTTCATTTGCTGATGATGATCGTCATCTTCACTTATCATGAAAAAAGTCTCCCATTCTTTAGGATTGAAAGCAGAGTGAGTGCTCATGTGATCCAGCAGGGATTCCTTTTCTTTAAATTGTGAGTTGCAATAGAAGCACTGGAAGCCACTTGTGTCCAGCTGTTCATGCTCTTCTTTGTGTTTTTCCATGGTTTGTCGATTTTTACAAACAAAAGGACATTTGTTACACTGCAGCTGTTTGATTGGCTTTCTGGGATGTTTAATTCTGGCAGCATCGATTTCTGTGGGCTCCTGAGGAACAGGAGAGGCTTGTGCTGTCTCTCGTCCAATATGCTCAGCCACTCTGTGCTCAAGAAGATTCTGCAAGGACTGAAAATACAGGGAGCAATGAGAGCACCTGAAGCGACCCAGAGATTTTTCAGCAGGTTTTTCCTCTCTGTTAGCTGGCGGGTAATGATCATAACTTTTTCTGTGTTTCTTGAGATCACAGGCCCAGCGAGTAGAGTACTGACAGACATCACATTTAAATGGTTTGTCATCTGAGTGTAGACCAGAGTGGCGTTTTAATTCTGCCTGACTGGCGGTTGTGAATGGGCAGTGAGGACAATTCCAGATATTGTCAGTTCTAGAACTGATTACTTTAGGTGCAGGCGGTGAGTGGGATGGGCTGGAACAGGTGTTAGTGTTACCTCCAGCAGAAGCAGTGGTCAGAAGGTTAAGACCTGCAAATGGCTGACCATTGGAGTAGGCTGTATAATTGTTGTTAGAATTGTTGCTTTCGACATTTCCTGATTCATTATTACTGCTGACGTCTAATGTTGATGCATTGGAGCTAGACCTGCTGAGGTCATCACCAGATGACTGACCAGAAGTCTGACTAGGAGTTGGTCTAGAAGACAAAAGCTGGCCAGTTTCATCAGTCAACAAAAAACCTGATGATAGCTGTGATGTAACTTTCCTGACTTTGCCCTGTTGGCAAACTATTGCATTGGGTGGGCCATGACTGTTTTGTGCAGCCTCCTTCTTCCTGGCCTTTGTGGTGTCTATGACATCATTGATCCCACCTCCACCACATCTCTTCAAGTGTTTCACCACATCCCACTTCCACTTACTCCTGTACTCACACCTTGGACACAGGTAAGGCTTGGAGTCAGAGTGATTCTTCATATGCTGAGTAACTTCGGAAGGCCAACGAGCATGATAATTGCACATTGTGCACTTATATGGCAATTCTTCTGTCTTGGAGCCCCCAGGTGTTGGACTAACTTCATCTCTGGGAGCCATCTTTTTAACATTAGACAGACCTTGACGGTTCCTTGCAGCCTCCTGCAGAATCTTCTGAGCCTTGTTTCTGTCTATGATATCCTGGGCAGCCTGCGTCATCTGTAATGCACTGCCAGGGCCAGAGCTGAACTTGAAGTGACCAAAGAAACCAATATTTTTGTCTAACTGTGGCTCATCATCCAATATATTTGGCTGGCTAGAAACCACCCTTTGCCCCGCTTGTGTAGCGGCCATTATGCCCTCTACTGAGATTATGTCATCACGATTTAAATGACTGCCATTGACCAGGTCAGAGCTGAGCTTCTGCTTCTTTATCTCAGGCTCATCGTCAACATCTTCTTCAGAACTTCCATCAGGGGTGTCTCTTTTATCATTCCTTCTGTAAGGGTTTGGAAGGTTGGGGTGGCTCTTCTGAAAATGTTTGACGAGATCCCACTTCCATTTGTAAGTGGAGCCACAAACCATGCATACATAGGGTCTTTCTTCAGAATGAGAAACAGCATGCTTCTGCAACTCTGCAGGCCACTTAGCCTCAAACTCACATTTCTTGCATTTCAGGCTTTTGGAGTCTGAAGCTCCAAGATCTTGATTGCTCAGCTCTCCGATGTCTTGTAAATCCATTTTCAACAGATGGTATGTCTGCTGTAGGCCGTGGGGAATTTTCTTGATGGCCTCTTTGTGCTCTGTCAACTTCTTATAATGCAGCTTCATGAAGTGAGAGTTGAGCTCATCCATAGAGCTGATCTGCTGCTTGCACTGGTTACACTTGACTAGTCTTTTGTTCAGATGAGAGCTTGTGTGATTTGCAAAGTCCACCTCCAATGTGCTTGTGTACTCGCATTTTGAGCAGCGATGGACTTTAGGTATGTACTGATTGATACTATGGGAAGGCTTCAAGTCTTTGAACTCGTCACAGAGCTTCTCTTGCTTGACTGAGTTCATGGACTCTTTCTTCTTTGAGAAATCTAAAGGCTGATCTTGATCAAATGAGCTTACAGAATATGGTGAGTTCTGTAATGACTCGCTTTTCATGTCTAGAGAGAGATCAAGTGCTGGCTCTTCTGGTGACTCATAACCATTGTGAAGATGTGACATGGACAGGGGCATAGGGAAAACTGGCTGGGCTGTACTTGCTACAAAAGGGCCAATCATTTTGGGCATCAATGAGGTCACATTGGAAGACATCCTGGGGGTTTTGTTGACTAGACTTGGGGGATTTGTTAGAAAGTTGGGAGGACTAGGTGAGGGTGGAATGGTTGGCGAGGGTGCAGACTGTGGAGGCTCGTCATCTTTTTGTGTTTTAATTGTGGACAAGAAAATGTTGTCGTATATCCTCCGTGCTCCCAATTGCGTGTACTTGCCAGACTTCAACAGCTCCAGCATGCCAGGTGGGCTGGGCATTTCAACCAAAGGATCCAGACTGTGCTTCTCTTTCCAATGTTTGTTTAAACTCTTTCTCCATTTGTAAATGTTGCCACACTGAGAGCATGCATACTTGGTGCCACTGCTGTCTACTGCTTCAAAATATTTGCCAGGATCAACCTCCTGCCTGGTTTTCTTCTTCTTTTTTTTATCTTCATCTAAAACCTGGTCAATATTTTCAGTAGTTATGGTCAATGGCAGATTAGAGCCATTGGGAGTCTCTGCCATCTCATCGTCACAATTGTCTGTGTCGTTCTTTATGTTGGATGTGTCAAAAGTGTACATAGACATATTTAAAAAGTTATCCTCCCCAGTTTCTCTTTTAAAAACGTGATGAGGTGAATCTCTGTGACTCATCAAATGGCTTTGACTGGCCCTGTGCAGGTCTCTATGTGTGGCTAGTTTATGCTTACTGGATGTCACATAGTCGCACTGGTCACACTCATGGTCCTCCCGGAGATGCAACATGTAAATTTTGGCATCGCCTGTGGTAAAATTGCATCGGCCGCATGTGTAAATATGATTGGCTTTAAATTCAGACTTGGCTAGAGATTTATTCTGCTCGTCATCTATGACCAACCTCCCTTCATCTTCCACATCATCACTGCCAATGTCCTCCCTGACGCAAGATTCAAGTTTACTGATGCAACCTTGCTGATACTTCACTTTCACCTCTGATGACATAGCGTCTGGCTCATCCCCCATGTCATCTTCATCCTGCATCTTGTCTTCCGTTTCCATTTCATCAGAAGATTGTTCCTGTTTAGAAATATCTCTATGGCCACCAGCATCATCAAGCTGTGATATGGGGGACTGAAGTCCAGATGATCCTTCCATGTCCACAACCTTGGGACTCTGCAGGTCAGAGGTGGTGGACCTTGAACTACGTTTGGACCTGAGTCCTTTAGCAGGTCTGTCTGTGTGACTCTCTGACTTATTCTGACTATCAGAATGGCTAGATAGGTGAAGTGTAAACTCTCTGGCGTCTGTGCAGGTAAATTTGCACTTCTTGCAGTATCTGGTTCTTCCTCGACTCTGACCTTTCACCTCTGTCAGTGTGGCCGACTCTTTGCGGCCATTAGATTGGTTACTAGGCATGATTGGGTATCAAGAGCCTGAAAAGACACAAATTAAAAACGAAAAAAAGTTAATTAATGAATACTATTTCACACAACTAAAAGATGTGACCAAAACTAAAAATAATACAGAATTTAAAAAAAATTAAAATCATGCCTGAAGAAATCCTATTTTTAAAGCAGTATCCATCATTTTAAAGTTATATATGTGAATGAATTAATGTTCAATTTTGAAGGTTACATCAGCAAACAATATCTCTCAATGAAAATATCATGACAATACTGGGATCATAAGTGACTGAACAGAACCATCTCTCTCTCACAGTTAGACTACAATGACTGAACTGTACAGTTCTATGATTAGAACCAAATTATAATGTGATCTACAAATTAAAAAAAAAAGTTATCTATAACTGGATGCCTTGAACCAATCAGAACCTACAGCCAAGTGATAAGGTGTCACTTCACTTCTGCCAATCTCGGATACATAACTTTTTTTTTTCCATTGTGACATGTACATGTATGTGTCTGAACGTGTGTGTGTGTGTGTGTGCCACTGTTGTGCGGTAAATGTGCCACCCTTAAAACCATCCAACATGTTATCTACTTTGAACTTTCTATGAAAACATCGATTGGTCCTGACCCTGTTATCACCAGGGACAGATAACTCTTGATGCTAGAGACCACTCTTGCTGATATAAAAATAGGCAGAGATTAGTATCAGATAAATCGAAGTGTAAATGTGTCCAGAACCTATATATGAACTTGTCAAGTGTCTTTACCCAGTCAAATTAGTTTGTACCTGTCCAGTCTTTACGAAACTCTGATGTTCCACATTCTTTTCTTTAACAAATGTGGTTCATTCTGTGTTTATCAATCAAATACTCTGACAAATGTAAACAATTAAGAAAATAAGATATTCGCATGTGTGAAAGTATTTTGAGGTCCCTAGATCATTGTACTTTCAAAGCC
This sequence comes from Bulinus truncatus, assembly GCA_021962125.1. Taxonomy (NCBI): domain Eukaryota; kingdom Metazoa; phylum Mollusca; class Gastropoda; family Planorbidae; genus Bulinus; species Bulinus truncatus. The sequence continues at coordinate 3,066,149 of JAGDYQ010000071.1, read as the reverse complement.
ATGACAGTCTGGATTTGAATAAATACTGTGAAAGTGGTGGGGGTCCCTGGGTTGATATTAAAGTCGATGTATCACAAACTTTAAGTCAGTCTAACGGTATCATACGCCCAACATTATGTGTTTACTTGGTACATTTATTAAAAAGAAAAAAAATAATAATTCCTTATTCAACACAATAATAAGTAATAAAACATTTTACAGTAGGCATTTTCTGATCATTAAAGAAAGTTAGTTGCTGGTTCTTGTAAACAGGCTTATGGAAATAGTGACAAACTATGAGGCCTGAAAGACTTCAGTGCATTGTGAAAGCCAGGGGGGGGGGGGCGTGTCCCCCTTCTCTATAAGCGTGAGAGTCAGGAGCCCACGTTTATCTCCATTAGGCCATAACATTATTTTTAGAATAACAGCTATATTTATTCTGAAGTCATAAAGCTATTGCGATAATTTTAAAGGCTGCTATACTGAGTTTATTATTTGAAATCTGAAGATGACACAGTTAACGTACACAATGATCGAATGATAAATTATTGGGTCACATCTTTAATTTTTAAAAAAATCAGCGTAATTATTGTAAATTATTGCAAGAAACCCTTGAACATTTAAATAATCAGATTAGGAATAGGCATGCGTTAGTTGTAGGAATGGACGAATGAGAGCTATGTGCTTAGCTTAATTCTATTAAAAAAAAATTTACACTTAATTAAGCACATGTTGATTTCCTTTAAAATTTGGCGTGTGTTCGTTGTTCTAGAAAAAATCCTGGCACAATGATTAGTTCACGGCAGCCTGTATCAAGACAAAGTGGCATGATTTGTACACTGTAGGTGTGTATATGAGTGTGCACAGACTAGATAACACACATCAGCTACCAAACAGCTACACAGGACCGGATGAAACAACAAGTGGGAGGAGGAAATGGCAGTGACACCGACAGACCAGGCAGGCGCAAGATAAATCGGGGGACACCAGTACCACAGCCTGTTGTAGCTGGTGTATCAGAGCTCAACAATTGGCCACTCAATAATACAGCGGCTAGTGATAGCACCTTTTGTTATCGACCTGGGACAATCTGAAAGCTGCGTGATTTCTCTCTCTCCTCTCTCTCTCAAACACACACACACACACATATCTCTTGGCCCATATCTCTCCTCAGTATGATTATCTTTCAATGTGAATCCCAAAAACATCAGCACAACAAAGTAAGCCAGTTGACGAGCCTAGACTTGATGTTAGGGAACAGTGGGATTGACGATGGAGTGACCCTGTTTTAAAACAAGTGTGGTGGAGATTTGCTTATGAGTGGTTCTCATACTGGAGGGGAGAAGTTGTCATGGCGATAAATAGTTTCTCCTATATACACAAAACTAGTATCATGGATATAAGCAGGGGTTTTTTGCCATAGTGCGCCGCGGCTCCGACCTCCCGCCTCTCCTAGGAACCCTCCCCCCCCTTTTTATTTTTTTTTTTTTTTGTAAAATTTAAAACACTAAACACCCACCCCTTCTGTTGGAACAGACCCCCATCTCCTATTAAAAAAAAAAAATGGATACAAGCATGGTGGGTTCTTTTGACAAAAAACCCCAACCCCAAAAGTTCTTTTCTTCTCGGTGATAACTAACTATACCCTTATGCTTTTCAAATTTCAATTTGAGCCAGTGTAACCTTTAATGGCAAGTATTACTTTAAATTAACTTTACTGACTTGGCTAAATCATTTGAGTCCGATTTTAAAATATATTAAAGCATCGTTTGATAAAAGAAACTCGACTAAGAATAAAATTGTAAGCATTGCTCTAAATACATAATACACGCAAACAATATAGTTCTTTTATTATATGTATCTTTTGACATAAAGACTACATTTTACATTTTTATTATTTAACCTAATACACATTTGCACAAACAAAATGACAAGTTACTCCGTCAATTCGCAAGACTCCTCCCGTCCCAGTAGACATCTTCCACTTTATCCCAACTTAACTCCTCATCGAATACTTTCTTCGATCAATCAAATTCCAGTTGTCACACGTGAACTGATCATATAGAAACATGAAAGGGGAGGGGGGAGGGGAGGTAAGACTGGTAACGCGTTATTTCTGCCCCCCCCCCTCCTGAATTTTCCTTCATTTGGCCCCACCACCTCAACACCCCCTTCCCCACCCAATATAGCTCCTCTCCTGAAGAAAGCCAGCACTTAACTTTCTACCACTGATGACAGTCGCCAACTGTCTGCTTCGCCCTCACCCCCCCCCCATCCCGCTTCTATATCCGCAGGCTAATCATTTAGTTTCGGATACAGAAAAGGAAATTAAGCGACGGCCGTTAAAAGAGAAAGAAAAGAAAAGAAAAAAAAATCCCCCAAACGTTCCCGTGTGCAATGAAGCGAGTCTAGTGGAGCCTGCAAGCAAGGCAGTCAAAATGAGATGCAAGTTCAAGATATGTGGCGGGGAGAGAGGGTGGCGGGGGAGAGAGGGTGGCAGTCGGATTTAAATATTGATTTATTTTATTACGAGTCGAATCCGTTCTCGGTGATATATATAGGTGTGCACAGTTCACATACAAGTCCCGTGGCTGATGATGAGAAATTAAAATCAAACCGTAGACACAGAAGACAATGCGTCACGTGACAGCTTCAAGAGTCTGTCAGTGGATGAAACAATCACACTGACTGAACGTCTCCGGCATATAGTGGTATGGACATCAAAAGGGTTGAACAAACACCCACACACACACAGAGATGAATGTAGAGTCGGCGGGGGGGGGGGGTGTCTACCTGGACAGGTAAATGTGAAACTGTGGATCATGGCCCGAGGGATGCTGGGTGGGGGGGGGGGGTAATAATGTATAGACAATACACTGTAGATTGAGGTTTATGCAAAAAAAAAAAAACTTCACTAAAAAGATTTATCGGGGGGTGGGGGTTGGGGGGGGGGCAGAGGGTCTTTCATGTGACACAACACGCTGCTAGACAAAATATTTAGAGAGGTGTGAGTGTGAAGAAGAAGGTATTGAGACATTTTATAACATTTTGTTATTCTCCGTGAGAAACTACTGAATAATGTTTAAACAATGAATTCAAAGACACCATTCAGTGTAGTCTAGAGCCGTGCCAAGTCATGTGTCTGTGTGTGTGTGTGTGCGTAACACACAGGGCACTGAAATCACACATATGAGCAAAGACCACATGAAGCACACCAATAAAAGACTGTAAACCCCCCCCCCCCTCCCCCTCCATTTCATTTTGATAGCAACCTGTATGGCAACAACACAGTGAGTTTTGTCAAGAAAATAGAATAGGGGAGGGAGTGGCAGTGGGTGGAAGATCTCCCCCCCCCCCTGGGTCCCCCATAATGACATCAGCGTAGATGACATGGATTTTCTCCTGATTCTTTTACATTAGCTCCCTATTGGTAAGTTACTATATGTTGACTAAGTGAAGGTGAGAAGGGTTAGGGTTGGGGAAAGGGGGGGGGGGCGAGAACTGCAGGTAAACCGTGGACACAGAAGGTGAACAAAAGAGTGTGACCGGAGAGAGAGTGATGAACCAAAAAGACATTCTATCCAATAAAGACCTAAGTGTAACTAAGGAAGAAAATTTGTTTATCTTTTTGTTATTTCGTTAAAACTTTGAATGATTTTTAGTGAAAGGGGGGGGGGGAGGTCGAATGTCAGTCAGTCAGATCAACATTGACACCAGTGACGATCGAGATGAGGGGGTGGGGACGACAAGTCAAGATGTCTGTGTCGACCCACTGTGTGTGTGTGTGTGTGTGTGTTTGTATACAACGTGTGTATACATATGTGTTATAACAAATGTCTATGTGTTCGTGTCTCGAGTGTGTGTCTCGGTATTTTGATGTGCACCGTGTGTCCCGGTATTTTGATGTGCACTAAGAAATGATGTTAAACTGATCGTTTGCTTTATTTTTTCTAATTTTAAACATTCTACGGTGTAGAAATATCTTGATTATTTTTAAGTGAAGAGACGCAGTTAATAAGTATTCGAATAACACCAAATTGTACATTATATTAATGTTTATCTATATTATGCTGTAAGTGTATGTTTGATCCTAACATTTATATAACATGTTCTGATATTATCACAAGAGAAAATGACAAATCATGACAAGCAAAAAAAAAAGAAAAAAATTATAATAGTTATACATTAGGTCAATTATGAACATATGCCCCACCCACACCCCCTTTCTAATAATGTCTCAATAAATTTTTTAGTCATAACAAAAGAACAGTTACAAATAAACATAGGATTATTAGGCAATTATTTTCCTGCCATTGTCACTGCCAATAAATAATAGAACGTTTGTGTGTTAGTTTGATATAATGTGCGCATTTATTAAGGACGTTATTTTTTTTTTCAATCAACAAACCCGAGCACTAAGATATTGAGATTATTCAGGAGCGCCATCCCCCATAACATTTTACTTTATTATGGTGTGGACATATCCGATCACAGATCAATGCGCCACAGAATGCAACCAGGTAAAAATAAAACAGATTCAAAGTATCGATAATGAGGCTCAGAACAAAAACAAAAAACTTATATTATAAAAGAAACAAAACTTGTTACCTCCATGTTGAGTATATCCAGTTGGGTAGAAACTAACATCAAGAATTGACAAAAATTAAACTGGGAAATAAACCCAACAAAATCCAATATCCACCGAAGGAGGCAGAACCTTTCTCACAACGACGTCATGAGAGAATCGTATGAAGATACACAATCCATAAATACGTTTCTGTAATTGCCAAAATGTGAAGATCACAGACACTCCACTCAATGTATGTGCTAGTGATCACAACTATTCCGGAAAAAAAAAAATACACGTCAACTTAAAGCACATTCAAGTCAATTCTTATATCCGAGTCAATTCCTATATCCGTATTATTTATCATGTGGTAGGAAACGAATGTTTGTTGTTGTTGAAACGTCTCGACAAGTAGTTTGCAGCAGTCACAAAGTTTTGAACCGACTCAGAATGTTTCTTCTCTTTCTCACCCAGCCCGCTGCTGCTGACTGCGACAGGCGACACGAAAGACAGTCGAGGGAATCATTCGGTGGAGAGGCGAAAAAACAAAGGAGCCATCTCTTGGCTGTGTCCACTTCACGCATGACTGAGTAGAGAGAGTGAGAGAGAGGAACAACAAATGTTTTCTACTGAAATACTCAAACTGATTTGGGGGGGGGGGGGGTAAGTGGAGGGGAGGGGGAAGAGATAATGCAGACTGGCTACAAGTGGTCAGGTGTTGGCATCGTTTCACATTGGATGGTAACACGACGGGGTTTGGTTAACTAATGCTGGCTCCCTGTTGTTGGACTGCCAGTACGGTCAAATACAGGTAAAAGAAGAAGAAAAATAAACGAAGGTTGGGGGAGACTGGGGAGGGGGGGGGGTGGGCAAAGAGATGGGGAGGGGTTGGGGATTAACTTTTGTAGGGGAGGGGGGGGGAGAAGGCTGGGACCATTAGTGCAAAGGTAAAACAACAGCTAGAGGCAAATTTGGAATCGGAGGACGAGGGGGAAGGGGTGAAGGGCGGGTCGTTACCAAGAAAGTCTCCCCCCCCCCCTTTCCCCAACCCCAAGATCAATCAAGAAACAGTCCAAAATGCCTTACAGCGAAAGACAGGAGTATGGAGGAGAGAGGGGAAGGCAAGGACAGATAACTTATGCTGGTGACATTGGAAGTTGCGTCCCCCCTGGCCGAGACAGCAGTGGATCAGTGTGTGTGTCTGTGTTTGTGTGTGTGTGACGCTGTATGCTTGGTACCTGGTATACCGCGGGCTTGAACTCCAAAGGGATTAAAGGAAACGGTAACTAGAGGGAAAGGGGACGCAGATGGAGGGGTGGGAGCAAAAGGTGGAGGAGTCCAAACAAACAGGTGGTCAAAGTCTGGTATTGTGGTGGTTAGTTAATAGAAGTAGCTGCTACTGGTGGACTAGACTGCCTGCAAGTAAAGGGGGCGAGGGGCTGTGGTGGCGGGTGGATGGGTGGCGCAGGTAATTATAGAGTGGTATTGTTTAATTTGTACACTAGTCCGCCTGTCTGTCTGTGTCTACATCTCTTCATCCTCTCAGTTCTATTATGTCCATTCATTTAGCCATTCAACCATCTAGACACAGTTCAACTGTCAACCATCTAGACACAGTTTCAACAGTCAACCATCTAGACACCGTTTCAATAGTCAACCATCTAGAGACACAGTTTCAATAGTCAACCATCTAGAGACACAGTTTCAATAGTCAACCATCTAGAGACACAGTTTCAATAGTCGAGCCAACTACTTAACCGAATATTTTTTTTCATAATATATTTTAGTTGATATTTTTAAAACATTTTTCAAGCATGGCAAAATTGGCCAGCGTGTTATGTATTAGCCAACCCTAACCCCAACCTAAACTTTGCTCTTTTCATTTTTTTCCTTCTTGATCTAAATCGTGATAAATACATAACAAGTTTATTAGAAATGAAATAGTCTAATCGAGTTCAAATAATAAAGAGTGATGTATCTGTAGTACAGCCCTTTACACTGAACATGGCGGCTGTACTTCAAGACATACGAGAGATGACATATCCCGGATGTGCCCTAGTTAACCCACCACTGGTAATTTGCTCACTTCTAAACTCAAGTGCCTCATATGTATTAGAGCCACAGAGCATACAATCATTGTTCTCTGTTCAAACACAAATTTCCCCCAAAAATAATAATAATAATAAAAAACTTTGTCTTTGTGCTATCTTTAAAACTCTCCCAAAATCCGTCCCTCTCCCTCTGCCGTTACCTTCAAATATCTCCTCTCGCGTCCCTGGGAAGACCAAACTTTAAGATAAACTGTCTTGTGCCCCCAGGGCCATGGTAAGATAGAATCAGCAGACAATCAAGAGAAAGACAGGAGCCTATGTGTCAACCTGACGCCATGACACCTTACGTCACCTAGGAAACATTCCACCCCCCCCCCCATGTTCCCCCCCCCTCCATAAGGATGAAAAAAAAAGAAATTCTTTAAAGGTTTGTCAAATTCGATGGTAAGTCTAAAGATATATATATATATATATATATATATATATATATATATATATATATATATATATATATATATATATATATATATATATAATTATTACAAAGGTATACAACAAATAAATCAACATCTAGTGATAACAAACATGTGATATAGATATGAAGAAAGAAACACAATTCTTCAACTGCTATTTATACCTCAGGAAAAATATGCCCAACTTAAACAAACGTATGAAAGTTTTATCAATTTGATCGCATCAACTGGCAACTGTGGATACAGTCGGGACATCGATTCTACCACAGGTAAACACAACAAAGTTAATTACTAGTTCACTTTTAGTGAGTTGAGTATTATGAGTTTGGTCTAAAGATGGACGGTATTACAATTGCACTCTACAAGTGTTGTGTATTATACACATATATACAATCCAACAATTGAAAACATACAAATGTGTTTGTACATGCACTTGCATATATATATAAACTGTTCTAAAATTCATGATCTGGCATACAGATCTAATTGCATGAAAGTTCAAAGTATTGACCTGGATCACAGTCGAGCAGTTCACGAAGAAAGATACATTTATGTTGTTGAGGAGGTGGGGGTGGATGGTAGATCAGTTTTTTTCCCCCGCCTACGGCACTAAAGCACCACAAGAAATAAATAAAACGACATCGCTGAATATTCAGGAGGAAGTAACTGACTTGAAGTGAAGGGGGGGGAGAGAATCAAGAAGTCACCAGACAGCACATTATGAGAAGAGGAGGAGGGGGGAGCTGATTGGGGGGGGGGGGGGAGTAAAGTTCAATATTTTTTTTATTTCAAGTCTCTTACTTCCTGCCGCCACCTTCCTCCCCATCCAGTGTAAAAAAAATAATTTAAAAAAAGGGTGGGGGGGGGTGTTAAGATGATATGAGTGTTTATTGTGGGTCTTTGGTGGATCATGTTAAATAAAGTGTGTGTATGTCTATCAACATGAAGAGATAGATCCACGCACAACACCAGAAATGTATGTAATTAACTTGATGATGCAGGGTTAGTAATAGAAATGGCTGCTGTCGCCAGCCCAACACATCCATTGATGGACGGAAGGTGTTGCCTTTTAATTTCATACATTGGGCCTTTTTCTCTCCCCCCCCCCCGTCTCTCATTCCTCCAACAGAAGTTTGTGCCAGGGGCCATGTACAGAGATGACAGCGATAAGAGAAAGGCCGGGGGATCACGAGGCGGTATAAATATGGGTCATTAAGGAAACGGTGCAGGTGATATGGTAAAGAGCGGGGAAGGAGGCTGTCGGGGAGGGGGAGTCCAAGTTTTAAAAGTAAAAAAAAAAGGGGGAGGGGGGGTCTGGGAGGAAGTGAGACAAACGCAAAAAGTTTAGAACAGTATTTTATTATTTTCGCTGCAGGCTTTAGTTTAAGTATCGGTGTTTATGAATAATGTTGCAGTCGATTACTTATCACCAGAAGTCAAGTGCCTGTGATTCATTTAAATACTGAAACACACAGATCTAAACACTGTATATATACACTATATATAATTCGACCAATAATTATGGGTTCGCATATATATATATATATGTGTGTGTGTACCATTGAGAGTGAATGCGTGAACTTATTTAAATTCATGTACAAAGTCTAGCTAAATGTCACTGATCAATGCCTGTAATAATAATGTTTGGCTATAATAATTATATTTAGTCTGGAGTTTTAGTAGTTTTAATTATCTGGCCACTGACAAAAAGTTAGATTTGCAGATGAGAAATATTTCAGACGACTTTAGATTTTATTTTTGAGGAGGAGGGAAAGAGATCTCACCTCATTTTTTTTTTTTTTGAGAGGAAGAGATATAGTTATTTAATGTAATCTACCTCCCCCCGGACTGGAAAGTAATAAAATAAAATAAAATAATTCAACAACAATACTACTAATAAAAGTTACCCATGACAAAAAACACGAAATACAAGGGAGATTTAAGTGAAACTATTTGGGGTGGTTTTATACTGAAAGTGTCAGTCTTAGAATAATGTAAGAAGCGGTAGTTATGTTACATAGGTGTAAGAAGCGGCAGTTATGTTAGATAGGTGCAAGAAGCGGAAGTTATGTTAGATAGGTGCAAGAAGCGGAAGTTATGTTAGATAACACGACGGAACCTGTGGACATTTACTGAAACAAAGAACAAATACAATTGAAAAAACAAAAAAAAAAAAAAAACAAATAACCAACAACAACAGTCTATCCTGAACAGAGTCACGCACATACAAAAGACAGAAGTAAATGGTGAAGTGGGGGGGGGGATGGAGGGTGGTACAAGGAATGTTTGAAACCATCTACTTGAATATCTTGTACTAAATAGATTAACATTTTCTTTTCAATGTAATCTGATGGCCAACAATGCTGGACAATGGGGGGGAGGGTTTTGAAATGCCTTAGAACGGACCAATGTACATTTCCTCATGGTGAGCCAGATAAATGGACACAGCAACAAACGGTCATCATAAGCAAGACAGGGATGCGAGAAATGTTCGCCCCCCCCCCCCACGGGAGTAAAGTGCCCTGACTCGGAGTTTGTCACGAAACTCCCCATCACTGTCCTAGATGGGGGTGGGGGGGGGGGAGAGGGAGGGGGGTTGGTGTTCTTCATTTCCTCATCTTTCTCGTTAAACACAATGCGTTTGTGAGTTATGGGGATAATCTCGGACATTCTTTGCGAGGTAAGACGGGGGGGGGGGGATAAGTCCAACGGTAAAGAATTATTCTCTACACAGCAGATCAATTTCGGGTGTCCTACCAAGTAACGAGCGATGGACTCAAAAACTTAAAAAAAATATATATTTTTTTTATACATCTCTATTTAGGAAAACATTTTGAACTTTGTCAATTCCTGCTTCATTTGAATCCATTTGTTATCAGAATAAAAATAATTTATCTAGAGGGAACGTGGCTTGGCTCAAGGATCCCCCCCCCCCCATTCACACACAGGACCTCCTCCCTAATGTTTACGACGCGTGTTGGCTGCCGGGAAAACCTTTAAAAAGTCAAAACTGTTTTTGTCGAGGAAAAAAAAATGTAAAAAATGACGGTTCCCTCTAGGATATTGGACAATATTTATGAAACTGATTTTTTAAAAATAATTTTTACTTTTTACACTTCTGAATCCATCCCTCGACACTAGGCAGGGAACTATTTCTTGAGAAATTTTATCCGGATCAAGACGTGACCGAATGATATCCGTGTATGACGCGCCAAACTATGAATAATTCCCTGATGAGAGGAGACAAGATTGGAAGAAAAGGGGGGCGGGGGGCAAGCACTTTAGAAATTTAAAGAAATATAAATACAAACCGCTAAGCAGGTCATGTGACCAAGGTCAATTAAAGAGTTGGTAGAAGGAACTGTCTGCGGGGTGAGTGAGGTACACTACTTGGGGAGAGGGGTAGTGGGTAAGTACACAACATACGCGTGAGCTCACGATCACAGCTCACACCACATCTGTCTCCAGCCCAACTCACTCACTAACAGACAGGCAGGCAGGTCAGTAAATAATGGATATGTCTGAAGACACAAGAAGACAAGAGCGAGAGAGAGAGAGAGAGAGAGACTGTGTGGAGTGGTGCGTCATCTAGCGATGTGTCCTGCTACACACCACAAGAGTTTCTATGGGGATCCAAATGACTTATGGCCCAACACCAACACCAGCCTTATACTTCAAGATTTGACACAAGCATACACGGGTGGGAGTGAGGTCGGGACTAGATAGAGTTGATGAAAGACAGGTCGTTCCAATCAATTTTTGTTAGCAAACGTTTCAATTTCTTTATAATATTATATTGCTTTTAATCATATATATATATATATATATATATATATATATATATATATATATATATATATATATATGCGTGTGTGTGTTTGTGTGTGTATCTTATAAAAATAATTTCGGTTTATGTAAAACACATACACGAAGATAGATAGATAAAGAGAGAGAGAGAGAGAGAAAGAGAAAGAGAGAGGAGACAGAGAGAGAAAGAGAGAGAGAGAGAGATGTGTTCAAAAGAAGCAGCACCAAGAAACAAAACGACACATAAAGAAACATAAGTTTAGTTACCCAATGGCGTCTCCTTCACTTGGGCCACAGCACTTGAAAATAACAAAACACAACTAAACTGGACACACTATAGGATCTACGCGTCTCAAAGACTTTGTGAATGTCTTTGCAAATCTCGTTTCCCCGCGGGTCCATAAAAAGAAGCTAACTTCTTGAAATGGACAGAATTGTGAACTGGGAAAATGAGGGGGGGGGGGGCTGTCATTTTGGAAAGGAGGGAGGGTTGGGGGTGACAAGTGACCGTCGTCTACGTCACAGCGTCCAGCGTGCCAACCGTGGCATTAAGTAAATCCCACCAGTACACCTGGGAGGTTACGTGGCTTCAATGAGATTTTTTTTCATCATCCCCTCAGGGCGTTCGACCATTGACCTGTGTCCAGTATGCTACTGGTGCTACTTAACGAGTGGGGTCCAGACCAAATAGTTCAAGATAACATGGGGCTACCGTACTCGGCGAGAAGTAAATGTCAACAAGCGGTCAGTGAACATGTGTTGGTGTTACCAAAAAGACGGACATTGGTCGCCGACCAAGCACCAGTTGAGATAAGATACACAGGTCGCCGATGACTTCTCCTTGTGGGTACTAGCCACCACATCAGACTCTGGTCATAAGCCTCCTGATAAAAGTATTACAAAGTCCCCCCCCCCCACACACAACCTCACCAAATTGGTAAGACCAACAAAAGAAGTTTTACCGACAAGATCAAACAACAACAAGAACACGTCAAACTGTCCCCCCCCCCCTTTCCCCGAACCTATCCGCCGCCTCAAGTTATAAAATGTGTTTATTGATTTTATTGTACTCAAGAGACTGTTCAGAGGAACAATGCCAGTAAAAATGTTTTCCTCACATTCACAATGTTAAGAACTATGTAATAAGAATAAGTCAAAATGTTTTCCTCACATTCACAATGTTAAGAACTATGTAATAAGAATAAGTCAAAATGTTTCCTCACATTCACAATGTTAAGAACTATGTAACAATAATCTTGACTTTGATCAACATTGTAGTTGTTTTTGTTGATTTTTCCTAATTGATGTTGTTTGTTAATAACATTACTGATAAAATCAATGTTTTTCACAAAAAAAAAATAATTGTAATATTATATTTATATTGGGTCATTTATCGTTTGAATACATTGGTAAACAGTTTGAAATAAAAAGAAAAAAAACAACATACGAAACCATTTCACTCATATTCAATCAGACTTAATTGGTCCCTACTTTGTGTTGAAATGTTTCATTGAACGGACATTCTTGTATCCATCATATTAACAAAAAATCATTAGGATAATGAAAACAATTAATACATGTAAATAAATTGACCGAATTAAATCCGGAGAAAATAGTTAGGATATTTGAACCAAAAAGTGAATTCCTAATTCAGTTCAAGACGTTAATAATAAAATTGCTGAATAAAAAAAAAAAACGATTTGGGGGGGGGAGGGGGGGAATTAAGAAATATGTATATTAAAATGTTTCAATACATTTGCTAGTGTTGGAGGGAGGTGGATGTAATAAATTGAACAGCCATAATCTTGCCCGCTCTTCCACCCCCCTCCCGCATATAGCTTCAGTTTAATTAAATAATTCTAAAACCGGCTTTTTCGTCCGCATTCAACAGTTGATTATTGCTCAATCCTGAGTTGAGTGTGTGTATTTTATTTATTTACTTCTTACGACTTCGTTTCTATATTTAAAACTGCTTATCGTGTGTACCCCTTTCGGCTTTTAACCTTTGAACTCACACTGCAACCTGTAAACACAGTAAATTAAATAGATACTGCAGATACATGAGTGTGGACGCAGCGAGTCTCATTATGGCTTGTCGACACAGGTCAGTGTGAGTATGTGTACTCAGTAATATGTTGAAATGGAGAAACAAACACACAGCAGGCCAAACAATGGACTGGAATCACGTGTCGAAATGTTTACACTGTGACGCTTGAAAGTCCCACAGTGTCGCGTGGACCGCACGAGAACACTAAGGGGTGATGACGTCACTAGAGCTGACATTATCCCATCTTACAATCAGTAGTAGTAAAACATCTACTTGTGGACTCATGTCGATCAGTAGTAATTATTCAAGCCTGACTATCTACATGTACTTCAATATGTGTCTAAGAATGGTAACAACGAAGGGAGGTGGCGGGGAGGGGGATTTCCCCCATTCAGATCTCCAAGTCAAGTCGCCACTTAAAACAAAATTTTAAAAATAAGATCTAACACTATGAAACAGTTAAGAAACATAAAAAGAAAGCTGAAATGTGTTTGGTAAGGGGAATATGAAACAACTTAAACAAATCAGAAGCGACACAGAGATATATTATTATATGTCCACGACACAGAGATATATTATTATATGTCCACGACACAGAGATATATTATTATATGTCCGCGACACAGAGATATATTATTATATGTCCGCGACACAGAGATATATTATTATATGTCCGCGACACAGAGATATATTATTATATGTCCGCGACACAGAGATATATTATTATATGTCCACGACACAGAGATATATTATTATATGTCCACTACCCCGCGACTGGGCTCCCGCAATATGCGGTACGACAGATAAACCTTGCAGGGCTCTCCGTTTGTCCCTCTCCCTGGCCCCGCGCTAGCAATGCTAAGTCCTTCAAGGTCCTGATTCATTCAACTCATGAAGTACACCAGGGTAGTGTCTGATTCATTCAACTCATGATGTACACCAGGGTAGTGTCTGATTCATTCAACTCATCATGTACACCAGGGTAGTGTCTGATTCATTCAACTCATCATGCACACCAGGGTAGTGTCTGATTCATTCAACTCATCATGTACACCAGGGTAGTGTCTAATTCATTCAACTCATCATGTACCCCCAACACCCATTTTAAACTATACACTGTACCTTATTGGATGCAGCACGAAGAGAAAGAAGTGGACTGTCAACGGTAAGGTACGGACAGGTCAAAATGTAGTGACCTTACTGGCAACCACACGACAAAGAGAGGAATGGTGGAACCTATCCACTGTAGTGTCCCTGGTCCCCCCCCCCCAAGTCAAAACTTAAGTGATAATTGATGAAGAAACTGTTTTAACTGATGACCAATTGGTAGTTTCAGAAACAACACCAGCCCCAACAGTACTGGCCCAATTTTATGACATCGTCTGACTCTGTCTCTATAAACACAACAAGGCGGCAAAATAAAACTTCACCCTCAACTTTGTTGAACATGTTTTTTTCAAGCAACGGGGAGATTGTGCAACCTCCCAGCCTTAATAAAATCAAAGAAGACAGTTTATTAGAACAATGTCTACAGTTTTCTAACAATATTTCAAGAAATTAATCACTGCCTGCACCCATAATGAATCATTCAAAATGTTCGCTCGTAGATTTACTCTAAATATTTCCGTGATATCGAGTAAAGGGAGAGACGTAGTTCAACTTTCCTGGAGTTGATCACGAGACTTAAGCCGGATATTGTGTTTGAAAATAAACAAAGCCTGAAATAAATGATCAAAACATCACATGGACTGCTGGAATCTCCCATAATCCAGATACTTAGTCAGTACATGAGACATAAGTAAAGTGGACTGGTAGAAATGTTTTGTGGTTTCAAACGCCAAACTGGAATTACCCGGACTGAAGGATATGGATTGGGGAAGGAGGGGGAGAGGGGTGGATTCAATTCAATCGTTCGAATGTACAAAATATGAAGTACAAATATAAATGGCATCGATATATCACGTGACAGTGTGTGTGTTTATGAGCCTGTTTACCAACGTGGTTGTAAAAAGCAATGAACTGATGTTTTGACCAACTTGATATCTCTCATTGGTCTTCAAACAAATTAATTGACAAACAGATGAATTAAAAGCAGGAGATACTCCTGGATGTGATGTAATTTAAAAACGTGAGTACATCGCATCAGTTTGTCATATGACACTAAGATCACGTCTGATGAAAGAACTATGAGATGTGTGTCATTGTGATATGTGTGACATCGTGAGGTGTGTGACGTCACGAGATTATGGCGTTATGGTAGTGAAGATTTGAACAAATAAAGTTATAAAAACTGTAAAAACATTTTACAACAATACAATATAATTGCACCGAAATAATTAGTTAAAAAAAATTAAAAAGTTAGTGAGCAGAAGCAAGGAGACACGAATCAAAAGATCAAGAACAGAACAATCAAACATACACAATCATTCCAACTTACCATATCAACAACTGGGTACAATCAAACATACACAATAATTCCAACTTACCATTTTCAATCTTTAATCTTTTGAAATCGACTTCCTTTATTGAAACGAAAACCAAAAGTCCAGTCTATAAGAAATGTGTACTTTGTTTATATGTGAATGACTTCAAACTGACTGTAGCAATGACCAAGCTTTGAATCCATTCCTCGGGCATCGTAAGTGTGGTCAGTTGGCCATACGCACCACTCGGTCTACTTGGACAGTTAGGAACATAACGGCGATGGGACGAGGTCGGGAGCAGGAAGTTGACCAATGCAACAAGTTATGTCTGATTTCCGTGTTAGTCCAAGACTAGAACTCACTGAGATATTTCCGGAACGATAATGTAATAGTGGCCGTTGTTGGGGGAGGCGGGGGACAGCAGCGGCTGTCTCTTAGAACAATGACTGTAAGGAGACCACTCAGACACAAAGGCTGACATCAAGTCCTGGCTAGCCAATGAAGCAGCTGAGCGGTGGACTCCCACACACACTATGAGATGAGTTAGAATTAAACCCCTTCCGTCAATACCAGGCATGTCAAACACAGTTTAATAGAACAATACCGTTTTTTTATGTTTGTCTCTCTCTCTCTCTCTTTCCTGTAAGTCTCGGGCCAGCACGCCAACTAGTTCCCCCCCCCCCCCCGCCGCTTGTCGCCAAGGTCCACCCCCCCCATTCCCTGGGCCGAGCGTGAGCAGATGATGAGTCGAGGAGTGACTCTCCTTAAACCCAACGAGATTGGTCGTTAAAATGCTGAGGGGGGCCGGGGAGGAGATGGGGGTGGAGGGTGGAGGGGTAGGAGACAGGTAGTGGGCGCGGCGATCTGGCTGGTGGGGAGGAAGGGAGGGGGAGGGTGTTAGTGCACACACACACACACACACGCACACAGGTCTTGGACCAGAATCTTATAATGTGGAGACTATTTATTGCTCTTATTGAATGTAACCTACTGCAGCACTCGCTATGTATTTATCTGTGACTATTTAATGCTCATGTTAAATGTAACCTATTTTAGTACTCGCTATGTATTTATCTGTGACTATTTAATGCTCATGTTGAATGTAACCTATTGCAGTACTCGCTATGTATTTATCTGTGACTATTTAATGCTCATGTTGAATGTAACCTATTGCAGTACTCGCTATGTATTTATCTGTAACTATTTAATGCTCATGTTGAATGTAACCTATTGCAGTACTCGCTATGTATTTATCTGTGACTATTTAATGCTCATGTTGTAGTTTCCCTAATCACTTTGTTATGTATTTCATTTACCTGTATATGTAATATGGAACTATCTATTGTTCATAGTCTTAGTGTACTAATCATTACGTCGTGAAAGTATTAAAAAGTGGTAAGTTCAAAAGTAAAATCAAGAAAAATGAAGGTATAATACAATGTCTATGACCAAATAGCTTTTTTTATTCATTAGATTCACATATTTCCACTTATTTCTTTCATATTATGCAATGGTTTACAGTTAACTGGTTCATAGTTTAGTACAATTCAAATCGTCACAGTTTAGACTGTTATGAAGTAAGCCTCGTATTTTGCCTGGTGTAACTCAATCATACCAATAAATACTAATACAAGTACTCGTCTACATGTCGTACACAAATATTAAATGGTGCAGCGTAATGAAAAATGTTTGAATGGAAATTTGTCACCAGTGGACAAAATAAATCAATAGCGTCATCTATGTTCCATCATCACACCATCTATGTTCTATCATCACACCGTCTGTTCTATCATCACACCATCTATGTTCCATCATCACACCATCTATGTTCTATCATCACACCATCTATGTTCCATCATCACACCATCTATGTTCTATCATCACACCGTCTGTTCTATCATCACACCATCTATATTCCATCATCACACCATCTATGTTCCATCATCACACCATCTATGTTCCATCATCACGCCATCTATGTTCCATCATCACACCATCTATGTTCTATCATCAGTCACGCCATCTAAGTTCCATCACGACGTCTATGTTCCATAGGGACGGATGGTCGTGTGGTAAAGCGCTCGACTGTCAACCTGCGGGTCTCTGGTTCGATTTCCGATGAGGACCAATGGATATTTAAGATCATGGCTTAAGTCCCTGCCATGTTTCCCGTGGTGCCTCCATGGCCATTGCACTATCGGTTATGTTGGGGATGAAAGAAGGGCACCATAAAAACCGTCCCATTAGTGGTTTATAGGATCTAAGAGATTTCATCTCATCCTTACAGGGACATTACACACAATCTATGTTCCATCACGCTGTCTATGTTCCATCACGCTGTCTATGTTCTATCACGAAAGTACGGTCTAGACTCTAGACTTTTTTTTTATACGCGGAACTTATTTCTTGATTTAAAAATAGCATAAAAATATACTATTATTGTTATATTTCTTCTGACCACTCTGAGTGATGTCCACTTTCTGGACATTTCACGACCAACTTTTTTATTGCAGTCATCGACTATTGACAGTTTCGTTGAGGTGCTGATTAACACGACATCTTGTGAAAGTACAATGTAATATGTTTTACAGTTGTGTGTTATCAAAAGTACTTTAAAATATCAAGACTGCATAAAAATGTCTGTGGTTTAAAAAAAAAAAAAAAGCACACCGTAGTTTCTCATATTTTAAGACACTCCAGTGAATAGGAATTTCCTTAACGTTGGGACCAGAAAATTGAACTCAACGTAACACCCAACTAGATTTAAGACCCAACATTTCGCGTTATTATACGCGAGTAAATAAATATGTACGTATTTAAAGATTTTATTGGCTGTTTTTATTTTTGCAGAAGGATTTATTTTTCTTCTTTATATTTTCTTATGGAATAAGATACACATGAAAAGAAATGTGTGGGCCACAAAACTTGAAAACATCAACAACAAAAAAAAAGGGGGGGGGGGACACTGCCAAGGCGCCACCTTCAATCGATGAATCTACGACGCCACGTCTGCTGATGGTCTCATGACACTCATCCTTGACTTCTGATTCGATGAACTACTCCACCCAATCACAATTCTCCACATTTCTTCCAATCTCTATGACGTTTTCCGGCGCCTCGAAGAATGAAATTTCAAATCGAAACAAAAAAAAAGAAGTAGGGTGGGGGCACACACAATAAAACGTGGCAACAGCTTTCTACACACACACTATCAGCAATTAAACGCTGGCACTCAGAATGTAAAAGCCCGCCATCTTTGTTCTAATTGTACTCGCCGCTTCAATGTGCTGGACAAGGATTCTTTACACCTACCCCCCCTCCCGCCACGCCGTTCCTCCCACCTACCTCTCTCTCTCTCTCTGACATCGACCATCCATAGTCTCTGGGCCATCTGTTGCCAGCCTGTGTTGGCCCGGGAGCCGCTGCTGTATCGATTGGAGGGCGATCAGGCTTAATTTTGTTGGCATCCTAAAATTCCACATCTGTTGCAGAGAGCTGCTACTCTACAAGCGGGTTCTGTTATTGAACGCACTTCAAGGCTTAGCGTTATTTATAGGAGCGCTTGCATTTCATAATGTTTTCCAGTAGTGTTTCTCCCCCCCCCCCCCTTTCGCCTCCTGGATCGCTTACACAGAACGGGGTAATTACAGAAAATATAATATTTGTTGGAGAGAATTGAAAAAATTAAAAAAGCTCTACACAACCTGTGGAAACTTGTTAATATGTTTTATTCAATGTATTCAATTAGTATACGATCATTTGGGCTTGAAGTCATAAAAACAATTTGTAGATTTTTATTTATTGTTATTTTTTAAATTTCGTAATTTAAAAAAAAATGAGAGAGGATAAAATGGTTTGAATGAGTACATGAATGAGTACATGGAGTCTTGTGTAGGTGAAGATAGGAAACGCCAAAATTACATATTGAAACACAAGTTATGGGGGAAGGGGAGGGAAGTACATTGTAATAGGCATAGTAAAAACATCATGTGCAGTTCCGTCGTATACTGTAGTCTACAGTGTAGACCAGTCGGCCCATGTGCACAATTGTACATAATGTACCGCAACCAATGTTCTTGCTAGTTTAAAACTGTGTTTGTGTAAAACACAATGTTGTTGTTACTTGTTTCCTATGTTATGTTTAGATAATTCCAGAGTGTTTATTATATTTTACTCAGAGTGGAAAACGTTGACTCATTATCGACCAGGTCAAAGAACAAGCATTCTACCAACCACTTTCTAAAATAAACAATGTTTCTAGTAGTAAACAGCATTAAGTCATTTCATGTGAGTGTGGTCCTTACGTTGTATGCAGGTACGGTGTGTGAGTTTGTGTGTGATACATGTGTGATGTGTGTGTGATACATGTGTGATGTGTGTGTGATACATGTGTGCTGTGTGTGCTACATGTGCGATGTGTGTGTATAATATATGCGGTGTGTGTGCTACATGTGTGGTGTGTGTGTGCTACATGTGTGATGTGTGTGAATTATGTCCGGTGTGTGTGATACATGTGTGGTGTGTGTGTGTGTGTGTGAGATATGTGTGGTGCGTCTTATATTTATGTGATAAGTTTCTTGAAGGTGATTCTGTGACGTGGCACAGGAATCATATTTGCAGACAGGAATATTTTTTACACCATATTATGTGACGCATCTCATGAGCAAAGCGACATGGTTGATACCTACGTCATATAAACATAGTGCCGCAATGACAGATGACGTATATGTCGTTCGACGCAGTATTTCATTTCTGTGTGATGATGACCGGTGTGTCCAAACCAGACAAGACTCAACATTCCGAAGCTACTATATTTTTACTTCTGCCCTCTGGCGTGTAATCGATACTGTACATGTCGCTTGCTCCACCACCGATCGCACCACTGGCGGTGACTACTAGTGAAATAGACTGATGGTGACAACTAGTGATAAAGAATGACAGTGACCACTAGTGAAATAGAATGACATTGACCACTAGTGAAATAGACTGATTGTGACCACTAGTGAAATAGACTGATGGTGACCACTAGTGATATAGACTGGCAGTGACCACTAGCGATATAGACTAGAGCAGTAAAGGATGATGACCACCTAGAATATAGACCGAGGATGAATGATGTATACTACACCAGAGGTTCGCCCGTCTCCAGGATACGGCACGCCTATCTATCACCCCACTCGCTTCCCCCTCCCCCCCGTTCTCTCTCTTTCCACCCATAAATACTCCATATTTGTTTCTTACGTTTCCACGCAGTCTCCCCCACCCTTCTATGAGATTCAAGCCTATCTTCTTTTCCCACCCCTACCCTGAAGTTGATGGCTCAACCCCCCCCCCTCTTCCCCCCCCCCCTCATTTTATTTCAAACCTTTAGTTTTAAAAGCTCCAGGCTAAATGAGAGACTTCCACCGACAGAGGACACAGGTAAGGCAACCAGGTAAACGTCCTGTACGTACCAAGATATACAAACTGCCACTGTGGACAGAGTGTGTGTCGGCTGGTGTCTTTCAGCCTTACTCATCTCATACCATCTCCCTCCACACACACACTTCCTCCACTATCTATATAGTTCATGGCGGGGGGGGACATTACCTGCACCATCACCCATACCACCACCACCCAACATGACATTACATACACACCACATTAACCACCACCCAACATGACATGACATTAACACCACACCACTACCACCCAATATGACATTACATACACACCACACCACCCCCCACCCAACATGACATTACATACACACCACATCAACCCCACCCAACATGACATGACATGACATACACACCACACCACCCCCCACCCAACATGACATTACATACACACCACATCCACCCCCACCCAACATGACATACACACCACACCACCCCACTCCACCCAACATGACATTACATACACACCACACCACCCCCACCCAATATGACATTACATACACACCACACCACCCCTACCCAACATGACATGACATACACACCACATCAACCCCAACCCAATATGACATGACATACATACCACACCACCCCCACCCAACATGACATTACATACACACCACACCACCCCCACCCAATATGACATAACATCCACACCAC